>JAJTUV010005587.1:0-20899 GCA_021653895.1 Mastomys natalensis
TTTTGCTTTTTGTGCCAATGTTATGCTGTTTTTATTCCTGTAGCTGTATAGTACAGTTTGAGATCAGGGCTGGTTTTACTGAATATCCAGCCTGCTGCCATCTTAGACTTAAATGCAATCTTATAGTATAGACAAAGTAGGTTTATTCATGTCTATTATACAACTTTGTTTCTCAAGGACTGAGCTATGTTCCACATTGTAAGAATAGACAGTTCTGTACTGCTCATTCTTGGAATGGCATTCATGTCTATGTTTCAAAAAGTTGATTCTATTCATCTTTTAACCCTTCCATTGGGTCAAAAGGTGATGCTACAACCCATGACTACCTTGTTATGCCAGATGCAAACCTTTTCTTTGTTTCAGGATTTCCTAACTTGTTATGCTTTATGTTCTGCTCCTGTAACCCACCTAATTTTCTACCAAATCTCCCACTTGGAAACACCATACCACTGAACTTTAAAAGTCCTATCTTCCTCACATTGAATGCTGACCTCTTGAACCCCAATCCATGGGGAGTTCCCTGGCATACATGAATAAAATGCTTGCTTTAATTAATGGTTGCTTTAATTAATTTTGCCATGATGATTTGGGTCAGTGAGTGATCTTTCTCCTCCCATGTTTGGGATTATTAATACCTTCAACAATTATTTAATTGTTCAGGAGGGTTTTAGATATATTTTTTCTTTTTTTTTTTTTTTTTTTGTATTTTCATATGGTATTGTGCATTATCCTTTCAAATTCTCTTGAGATTGTATTCATATTTTAATGAGATATAATTGAATTGATAGATAGCTTTTAATAAAATAGCTGTTTTTACTATATTACATATTCTTGATCACCTTTCTGCTGGGGTAGACTGCTAGCCTGTCTGCACTCCTGAATCACCATATCCTGACTCATCCTAGAGGAACCACTCTACTCAGAGCAGTGGGTAAGAAACCCTCCCCCACAACCCTATGCCTCAGAGCTGCATCTGGGAGTCTGGGGCACTCAGGTCCCATCACCACCCAAACCCAGCCCTCCAGAATACCATGCCCCTCCACGCTCACTTGGCCCATTCTGCTGGGGCAGACTCCTACCAGATCTATTCTGGTGAGGACACCATATCCTGACTCATTCTAGAAGAACCACTGTACATAAAAGAAGACTCCTAGCTGGTCTGACCTGTGAATACACCATATCCTGACCCATCCCAGTGGGACCACTGCACTCAGAGCAGGGGAAGAACCAGTGCTTTCAGAGAAGAGGAGGAAGATGCATTCTCAGGAGCTCTAACATGTTCAGGATCATAGTATTTCAAGATCTCAGAGGCAGCCTACATCCCAGGAGTTCTTCCACCCAGAATTTCAGGTTCACAGGATCACAGAGACAGCTGAAATCTGAGAAATTCTGACACAAGCAAGATAACAGGGAGATAGGTCCAAGTCAGAGACAGTGAGTGCAGGTAGCACTAGAGAAAACCAGATGTTGAAAGGCAAGCCAAGAACATAAACAACAGAAATCAAGGCTACCTGGAATCATCAGAACCCAGTTCTGCCACCATATCAAGTCCTGGACACCCCATGACACCAGAAAAGCAGGATTCAGATTTAAGATCACTCCTCATGATGATGATAGAGGACCTTAAGAAGGACATCAATAACTCCATTAAAGAAAAACAGGAGAAAACATGTAAACAAGTAGAAGCCCTTAAAGAGGAAACAAAAATCCCTTAAAGAATTTCAAGAAAACTCAACCAAACAGGTGAAGGAATTGAACAAAACCATCCAGGAACATAAAAATGGAAGTGTAAACAATGAAGAAATCACAAAGGGACACACCCTGGAGATAGAAAACCTAGGAAAGACATCATTAGTCATAGATTCAAGCATCACCAACAGAATACAAGAGATAGAAGAGAGAATCCATGTGCAGAAGATTCCATGGAAAACATTGACACAAGTGTCAAAGAAAATGCAAAATGCAAAAAGCTGCTAACCCCAAATATCCAGGAAATCCAGGACACAATGAGAAGACCAAACCTTCAGTATAATAGGTTTAGATGAGAGTGAAGATTCCCAAGTTAAAGGGCCAGTAAATATCTCAACAAAATTATAGAAGAAAACTTCCCTAACTTAAAGAAAGAGATGCCCATGAACATACAAGAAGCCTACAGAACTCAAAATAGACTAGATCTGAAAAGAAGTTCCAACCATCACATAATAATCAAAACATCAAATGCACAAAACAAAGAAAATAATTAAAAGCAGTAAGGGAAAAAGGTTAAGTAACATATAAGGGCAGACCTATAAGAGTTACTCCAGACTTCTCTAAGAAGTTTGTAAAAGGCAGAATATCCTCGACCGATATTATACAGACCCTAAGAGAATACAAAGCCAGCCCAGACTACTATACCAAATAAAACTCTCTATCTCTATAGATGGAGAAACCAAGATATTCATGAATAACCCAAGTTTACAAAATAAGCAACAGATACCAAGGTTACCTGGCATCATCAGAACCCAGTTCTCCTACCATAGCAAGTCCTAAAAACCCTATTTCCACAAATTGAGCCTTATAAAGGATAATGAATGGAAAACTCCAACAAAAGAATGGAGACTATTTAACTTAGAAGAAGCAAAAAAATAATGTTCCAATAAACCCAAAAGCAGATAGTTACACAAACATAATTCCACATCTTATAACAAAAAAATGACAGGAAGCAACAATCATTTTTCCTTAATATTTCTTAACATAAATGGACTTAATTTCCCAATAAAAAGAATTAGACTAACAGACTGGGTATGTAAACAGGACTCAGAATATTGCTGCAACAGGAAACACCTAGTGACAAAGACTACCTCAGAGTCAAAGGCTGGAACAATTTCCAAGAAATGGTTCAAGAAACAAGTTGGATAGCCTTTCTAATATTGAATAAATCCACTTTCTAGCAAAAGTTATCGAAAAATCCATGTATCATTTTACCAATATGCTTTACCTGATACTATGGCCTTTTTTCACCACCATCATCCTATGAGTTCCAAAGAAAATGCAGTTTATGATTTAGAAGATGAGCTATTCTGTATGTGAGAACATATACAAGGTAGTGATATGAAGTACAGAGGTTGAAGTGCATATATTTGGAATAAAAAAGGGGATTGCCAGGGTGGGAAGGGCTGAGTGCGTGGGTGGTGGAACACTCTCATAGAGGCAGGGGGAAGGGATAGGGGGTTTATGGAGGTGGGGTGGAAACTTGGAAAGGGGATAGCATTTGAAATGTAAATAAAGAAAATATCCAATAAAAAAGAAAAACATTTCATATTACTATCTTTTACCAGATTATATTATCATCTTTTTATATTAATTATAATACTTGTGCTTGTATTAATACATTTTGAGGTAGAATTAATAATAAATTATCATATATGTATGGTTTGTCCATTTGTAGCTTGAAAACTAGAAATGGGCTATCATTTTTACAGTTTGCAGATGAGGCATGAATTAAGTATTCTCCTTCAGCCATATTTACTTATCTTATTTTCTACTATGTATATCTTGCCTACATATAATATCTGTGCACCTCCTGTGTGCCTGGTCAGAGAGTTTGTATCCCGTCCAACCAGAGTCACATATGGTCACAAGCCACCATGTCATTGCTGAGAATCAAAACAGGTCTTTCCTAAAATAAAATGTGGTCTTGACCACTGAGGTATGTCTCCACCCCATATCCTGTAGCTTTTATAAACAGAACACCAGTGTGCAGGTACTGTAAATGTCTGTTGGAGAGAGAATTCAATGTTTAACTCTTGTAATTGGGATGAATCCATTCCTTTACCAGATTAAGATTTTATGAGAACAAAATAAGGTAAATATTAAAAGTGTGACTTATGGGAGTCATATTCATAGAAAAGTTACAGGATGGTCTCAGGCACTTACTGCTGAATTATTTCCATAAATACATGCTTGTGTATACATATGTGGAATATATGCATGGACTTGAAAATATAATTGGACACTCTTTTTCTCACAAGAGTCTAAGTCAGTGTAGTCATTTTTTTATTTCTGTTACAAGCTGATTTAAAGTATGAATTTAATTAATTCAGTAATAAATTGATCCTTGTCACCATGTCAAATATCTAACATAGGCACTAAATGTAAGAATGTTGATTGAAACTGTGAAAAGTGTGTGGGTTCTGAAGACACATGATAACACTGGGGACCTTGTTTTCCACTGCATGGGAAGGAATGTGTTGTGAAACAAAAATGTCCAAACAGGATCACTATCTGGTCATTGTCAGTGAGTTCATGTTTGTCATACCTTGTTGATAATAGTGTTTTTCTTAGTGTCCCAGGTTCTCTCTTAATGGGGAGAAGTATGTAGCCTATAGTAACTGGAGGAACCAGGAAAGTAAAAGAGGAACATCGACCATATAGGGGTGAGATAGAAGCCATAGAGAGCAGAATCTCAGGTACAAATGATCTCTTCAGTGAACAAGGAAAAGGGCAGCATCTTAGAGTGTGGAGGGGGATAAATACAGAAGAGATATGTAGGTAAAATATCAACATGGATTTCTGAAAGCCATAACTATTTGTTCCATTAACTAATGAACTGCCCCTCCTACAAGGAATGAAAAATACTATATATCTTGATATCTGGGAGTTAGATTTTAAAACCTAACTTTTCATAAAAGGAGATGGGATGGGACCTAAAGTGGGAGACCTTAGACCATTTAGAACCATAATTAATGGTCAAAGGGTGTGGAAAGTTACTAATGGTCTCCAACTGTATCTATCTCTTTAATTCAGATTCTGGGTATATAATATTTTTGGAAAATGGAACAGTAAACACAGATGGATTGAGAAAGAAGTTGGCTGATTAACCCAGTGTGATTATTACGAATTGTCACTGTGACTGCATTAGAATTATGAATCAAAGCATGAGTAGTTGTAAAATAGAGCACAGTAAAATTATAGAATGTGAGACTGACTCACCTGATATTTTTATTTTAATTGTGAATATTTTCCACATTAATATAACATATTTCAGTGGTACGTATATGATTAACATTCTGTGCTCATCACTACTTTTTAAGGTGTTAACAAGAAATGAGTCAATAAAACAATAGGATTGGATTTTAAGACATGAGACTGGGTGTAATACAGGCCCAAAAGTGAGCACTCCTGTACAGATATGACTGTGGTTGTATTTATCACCTATAATTTTCAATATATATAATCAGATACATGGAAGACATAGAAATGTAGTCTATGATGTATAGTCTGGAAGATCAAAAATTAAAGAGACAGGGTTTCAAGAATTAGTATGGAAAAGAAAATGATAATTCATCCAGTGTATCACAAACTTGATGTGTGTTCTTTATTTTTTTCAGATAAATGAAATAAACTTGCCACTAATCTCTTAAGATGAATATACCCCCCACTTATGTTCTCATTCAAGGATGTCCTTTATTTCCAAGCTGGACTTGGAGTCCTTGCCAATATTTTCTTCTTTGTTTCTATGTTTTCATAATCTTAGGTCAGAGACCTAAGCCCACGGACTTGATCTCCTGTCAATTGACTTTCATTTACATAATGTTGTTCTTACTGCAGGGGATATTTGGCTGTCAGACTTAATCACAGAACTGAGGCACTGAGAAAAGACTTCAAATGTTTGGCAACTTTTTATATGAATAGGGTGATGAGAGGCCTCTCTATCGCACCACTGTCTCCTGAGTGTGGCTCAGGCCGTCACTATCCGACTCAGTACCTCACTGTTGGCAGACTTTAAACCAAAACTAAAAAAATACATGATTTATGCTTTTCTTCTGTATTTGGTCTTTCTATATATCATTTAGTAGTATCCAGATCATCTACATTGGTGCTTATATCACGTGAGTGAGACCAGTCAGATGAAGGTTAGTAAATTTGCTCCCTCCTACCCATGAACTACATGATCAGAGAAGTGATTTCAACAGTGACAACATCCATGATGTGTTTCTTGTAGGAGTCATGCTGACTGCAAGCACATACATGGTGATTATCTTGTTCAGACATCAGAGGCATTGCAAGCATCTTCAAAAGCATTGGCCAGCTGAGAGCATCCCTGAGAAAAGGGCCATCCAGATTATCTTACTGCTGGTGGTTTTCTTTGTGTCATGTATTGGGTAGACCTCATTATCTCATCGACCTCACTCCTATTATGGAGGTATGACCCAGTCATCTGGCTGTTCAGAAGTTTGTTTGATGCCTATCCCACAGTTTCTCCATTGGTACAAATCAGTTTTGATAACAGAATAATCATTATGCTGAAAAACTGCAGTCAAAATGCCACCACATATGTTTTTAAAAAAATGTTTTCTCTCTTCTTTAAAAAGCTACAGATTTTATTTCATGTTTTATATGTACAAGTATTGTACCAGACTGCATACATGTTTGCATTTCTGGTCTCCTCAGAAATGAGAAGATGTTATGGCATGCCCTGGAGTTGGACTTACTGCTGGGTGTAAATAATCATTCTTTGCAGCACTAGTTATTTTGTTTCCAAAATAAAAATTCTTTAAAATTTAATTATTCAAGTAGCAAATCAAGAGTCTTTTTATGACTTAAATAAAATTGGTGCTAATTACAATATACATTCTTACATTGTTTCTGTTTCCAAATAGTAGAGAGTTCTTAAGTTAACTGTACACAATAAGTTGATATTTGCACATGAATTTTCTTTCTTCTTTTTACTTTATATAATAAATATTGCTTTGTTGCTGAGGTTACTCAAAGTAATATCCTAACTGATATTCACTTTGAACCTTTCTTTTGCTTTTAATTTTCATTAACTCATCAGATATAATTTAAATATTTGTCATAGCATTATGTTTCCACTAATCATAATTTATGTTGATCCATAAAAATGATATGAATTTCATGTTTCCATTTTACCCCATTTTTTTAATGGAGTTCTTATGAAAATGTCATTTGCCTATTTATTTGTACTTCATTTTATCTACTCATTGAAATATTAATGACAAATCAAAATTTTTATATACACATTAATGTAGTAGAACATGCTTATTCAATATCTGAATTCATTTATGTATGTGTGTGTGCACAGTTGAAGGATATGTGTACATGTACTGTGGAGGCCAGGAGACGACGTTGGCTGTTCTTAATATGCCATTCATGTGTTTTCTTAATAGGGCATCTCTCTCTGTGACCTGGACCAAGATAGTAGTCTCAGGGATCCTCCTGTCTCTACCTCTCTAGTTCTAAGATCACAAGTGTTTATCACCATCCTCCATCATTTCACTATTATAATAAATTCTGAGTAGGCTTTCACTTTCCCTACTACTCTCAGTGTGATACTTTTGCTTCAGTGTGCCTCACCCACTTATTCCATAACTATCTATTCCATTTTCCTGTTTTAGAGAGATGTACTGCTGTGCTATGGAATGTTTGTGAACCCCAAAAGACCACCAGGGAGCCATTTTTGATTAATCATACTAGGGTATCTTTATTACAAGCTTGAGTTTGCTTTTCCTCTAACCAAACCCTGACATAGCAGAATGGGAATGTTGGGAGCCGACTCTTGGCTGAAAGCAGCTATCATCTTTACAGCCATCTCGAGCCATATACCCTGACAAGAGACTTGTTTTCAATAGCCTGCAACAGCTGAGCACACTCTGATAAACATCTTGTTTTACTGTTTAGTGCTGCCAGCAGCTAGGAGCACGTGGTCTCCTTGCTTCTAGGAGCATGACTTAGTGCCTTCAGCTGAGCTGGCCCGTGTGGGCAAGTCACATGGTAAAGAGTATAACTACCCAGGATTTCCTTTCAACGAAAGAGACTTGATTAGACCTTTGTCTTGTCTCCATCCTTTGCATCTCTCACCCTCTGTCCCAACTCTCTCTCTTGCTAGACCCTGACCCGCAGACTGGAGCAGAAGAAAGGCCATTACAAAGTAGCAGAACCGGCCGGCCATTACTAAGGAGCTGAAACGGCCATTACTGAGGAGCTGGTTTCCCCTCTGGAATTCCCCTATTCCATTCCCTCCCCCTGCTTCTATGAGGGTGCTCCCCCTCCAACCCATTCCCACCTTCCCTCCCTGACATTCCATTTACCAGGGCATCGAGCCTTAAAACAAAGAGCCTTTTCCCATTGATGCCAGACAAGGCCATCCTCTGCTACATATTTGGCTGGAGCCATGGATTCCTTCACATGTACTCCTTGTTTGGTGGTTAAGTCCCTGAGAGCTCTAGGGGGTCTGGTTGGTTGATATTGTTGTTCTTTCTATGGGGTTGCAAATCCCTTCAGCACCTTCAGTCCTTTCTCTAACTCCTGCATTGGGGACCCCGTGCTCATTCTGATGGTTTGCTGTGAGCATCTGCCTTTGTATTTCTCAGACTCTAGCAGAGCCTCTCAGAAGACAGCTATATCAGGCTCCTGTCAGCATGCACTTCTTGGCATCCTCAATAGAGTCTGCATTTGGTGACTGTATATGGGATGGATCCCCAGGTGTTGCAGTCTCTGAGTGGCCTTTCTTTCAGTCTCTGCTCCACACTTTTTCTCGATGTTTGCTCCTGTGCATATTTTGTTCCCCCTGAAATACCCACTTTAGTCTTCCTTCTTCTTGAGCTTCATGTGGTCTATGAATTTTGTATGTAAATCTATCACATTTTCTTTGTTCATTCATCTGTTGATGGACCTCTACGTTGTTTCTAATTTCTGGACATTACGTGTGTGTTTGTAGCAGGATGAAGTGTCCTCTGGGTATATGTTTAACACTGGTATAGCTGCTTCTTGAAATAGATCTTCCCAACTTCCTAAGGAACACAATATTGACTCCCACTGTGAATGTACATGTTTGTTTTCCCTAGAGTAATGCATGAGTGTTCTTCTTACTCCACATCCTTGCCAGCATTAAGGGTAAATTGCCTCACTGATCTTGGCCATTCTGTGTGGTATAAGGGTAAATCACAAAGTCCCTTTAACTTGCATTACACTGATGACTAGGGATGTTGAACTGTTCTTTAAATATCTCTCTGCCAATTGAGATTCCTCTTTTGGAAATTATTTGTTTAGATCTATCTCCATCATTTAAATAGTGTTATTGGTTTCATTGATATTAAGGTTTTTGAGTTCTTTATATATTTTGGATATCAGTCCAGTACTGGCTGGTTTTCTGTCAACTTGATATAAGATTGAGTCATCAGAGAGGAAGGAACTCAGTTGTGGAAATGCCTCTAGGGGAACATCAGTAAGGCATTTTCTCAATTAGTGATCAGTGGCCAAGTGTCCAGCCCATTGTGGGTAGTATGATCCTGGGCTAGTGGTCTTGAGTTTTGTAAGAAGCAGTCTGAGCATCCAGGGAAAGCAAGGCAGTAAGCAACACCCCTCTGGGCCTCTGTGTCACCTCCTGTTTTGGATCCTCCCCTGTCTGAGTTCCTGTCCTGACATTTTTTTATTGTTAATGAACAGCATTGTGAAGTGTAGCTGAATAAACCCTTTCTTCCCCAACTTACTTTTTGTCATTCTCTTTGTCAAGATATAGTAATGCTAAGAAAAGCCCTGTACAGGATAGTAGTTGATAAAAAATATTTCATTCTGTAGCTGTCTAATTTCTTTGAAGGATGGTTGTCTTTTGTCCTGCAGAAGATACATGGGGTCCTATTTATTAAATGTTCTTCTTAGTAACTGGTAATTAGTGTTTATTTTGAAGGGCTTTTTTTTTTTTTTTTTTTTTTGCTTTGAAAATGTTTTCAAAATATTCCTACCTTTCTTGTCTATCAGGATCAATGTTTCTGTTCTTATGTTGAGATTTTTGATCCCTTTGGATTTAATTTTGTTAAGTCATTAACCATGGATCTATTTGCATTCTATATGTAGCCACTAAGTTTGACCATATCATCTGTTGAAGATATTGTATATTTTCCATTGTGTATTTCTTACTTCTTCAAACAAAAATCAGGTGTCTAATGTGTCTGTTATTTTATTGTGTTATGTCTGGGTCTTCAATTCTATTCCATTCATCAACATTTTGCTTTTTGTGCCAATGTTATGCTAGTTTTTATTCCTGTAACTGTATAGTACAGGTTGAGATCAGGACTGGCTTTACTGAATATCCAGCCTGATGTCATCTTAGACTTAAAACCATCTTATAGTAAAGACAAAGCAGGTTTATTCTTGTCTATTATACAACTTTGTTTCACAAGAACTGGGCTATGCTCCATATTGTAAGAATAGACAATTCTGTACTGCTTATTCTTGGAATGGTATTTATGTCTATGTTTCAAAAAGTTGATTGTATCCACCTTATAACCCTTCCATTTGTTTCAAAATGTGATGTTACAACCCTTGACTACCTTGTTATGCCCAGATACAACCTTTCTTTGTTTCAGGATTTCCTAACTTGTTATGTTTATGTTCTGATCCTGTAAGCCCACCTAATTTTCTCACCAAA
The DNA here is from genome assembly GCA_021653895.1 of Mastomys natalensis. Taxonomy (NCBI): domain Eukaryota; kingdom Metazoa; phylum Chordata; class Mammalia; order Rodentia; family Muridae; genus Mastomys; species Mastomys natalensis. The sequence continues at coordinate 10,430 of JAJTUV010005587.1, forward strand.
TCTCCCACTTGGAAACACCATACCACTGAGCTATAAAAGTCTTGTCTTCCTCACATTGAATGCTGACCTCTTGAACCCTAATCCATGGGGAGTTCGCTGGCATACATGAATAAAAATGTTGCTTTAATTAATTTGGCGATGATGATTTGGGTGAGTGAGTGATCTTTCTCCTCCCATGTTTGGGATTAATAATACACTCAACAATACTTTAATTGTTCAGGAGTTGTTTAGATATCTTTTTTATTTTATTTTTTGTATTTTCATATGGTATTGTGCATATCCTTTCAAGTTCTCTGGAGATTGTGTTTATATTTTAATGGGTATATAAATGAATTGATAGATAGCTTTTAATAAAATGGTATTTTTACTATATTAATATTCTTGATCACCTTTCTGCTGGGGCCAACTCCTAGCTGGTTTGCTCTCCTGAAGCAACCATATCCTGACCCATTCTAGAGGAACCACTGTACTCAGAGCAGTAGGTAAGAACCCTCCCTCACAACCCTATGCCCCAGAGCTGCATCTGGGAGCCTGGGGCACTCAGAACACACCCAAACCCAGCCCTCCAGAATACCATTCCCCTCCATCCCTCACTTGGTCCTTTCTGCTGGGGCAGACTCCTAGCTGATCTACTCCAGTGAGGACACCATATCCTTACTCATCCTAGAAGAAGCACTGTACTTAGAGCACAGACTTTAGCTGGTTTGCTCCCATGAAACTCTATATCCTGACCACCCAGGGAACCACTGACTCAGAGCAGGGAGGACACTGCACTCATGAAAGCCCCACGGCGCAGCCAAGGAGAACCACCCTGCACTCATGAGCAGGGGAAAGGAATCCAAACCTTGCACTAGATGGGAAGTAGGAATGCTGAGTTCCACGTGCTCTACGGCAGAGCAAAAAGAGTTATCAGAGTGTCAGCCTGCTAAGTTCTTCAGGTTCTCCACTCTCGATCTAGAGCAGAGGAGAATCCCGCACTAGGAATCTGAGAAATTTGAGGAAGCTGGATTCTCAGGTGCTCTAACAGGTCCAGGATCATAAGAAATTCAGATCCAGAGGCAGCCTAAGTTCTAGGAGTTCTTCCACTCACGACTCTGGATCACAGGATCATACAGACAGCTGGACTCTGAGAAGTTCTGACAAACAAGAAAACAGGAGAGAAGACTTAAGTCAGAGACAGTAGTGCATGTACCACTAGTGATAACCAGTTATTGAAAGCAAGCTCAATAACATAAGCAACAGAAACCAAGGTTACTGGCATCATCAGAACCCAGCTCTCTTTCCATAGCAAGTCCTGGGCACCCCATTAACCAGAAAAGCAGAAGCAGAATTTAAATCACTTCTTATGATGATGGTAGAGGACTTTAAGAAGGACATAAAGAACTCCATTAAAGAAAAACAGTAGAACACATGCAAACAGGTAGAAGCCCTTAAAAGGAAACACAAAAATCTCCTAAAGAATTGCAAGAAAACTCAACAAACAGATTAAGGAATTGAAAAAAAACCATCCAGGATCTAAAAATGGAAGTAGAAATAATAAAGAAGTCACAAAGGTAGACTATCCTGGAGATAGAAAACATAGGAACGAGAACAGGAGTCATTAATGCAAGCTTCACCAACAGAATAAAGAGATAGAAGAGAGAATCTCATGTGCAGAAGATACCATGGAAAACATTGACACAATTGTCAAAGAAAATGCAAAATGCAAAAAGCTCCTAACCCCAAACATCCAGGAAATCCAGGATACAATGAGAAGACCAAACCTAAGGATAATAGGTTTATATGAGAGTAAAGACTCCCAAGTTAAAGGGCCAGCAAATATCTTCAACAAAATTATAGAAGAAAACTTTCCTAACCTAAAGAAAGAGATGCTAATGAACGTACAAAAACCTACAAAACTCCAAATAGACTAGATCAGAAAAAAGTTCCTACCATCACATAATAATCAGTACATCAATTGCACAAAACAAAGAAAATATATTAAAAGCAGTAAGGGAAAAAGTCAAGGAACATATAAAGGCAGACCTATCAGAATTAGACCAGATTTCTCACCAGAGACTATAAAGCCAGAATATCCTGGACTGATATCATATAGACCCTAAGAGATCACAAATTCCCTTCCAGACTATTATAACCAGCAAAACCCAAGATATTCCATGACAAAACTAAATTTACACAATATCTTTCCACAAATCCAGCCCTAGAAAGGATAATAGATGGAAAACTCCAATACAAGAATGGAGACTACAACTTAGAAAAACCAAGAAAGTAATCTTACAACAAACCCAAAGAAGATATCTACATAAACATAATATCACCTCTAATAATAAAAAATAACAGGAAGCAATGATCATTTTTTCCCTAATATCTCTTAACATCAATGGACGCAATTCCCCAATAAAAAGACATAGACTAACAGACTGGAAACGTAAACAGGACCTAGAATATGCTGCATACAGGAAATGCGTCACAGTGACAAAGACAGACACTACCTCAGAATCAAAGGCTGGAAACAATTTTTCAAGCAAATGGTCCCAAGAAACAAGCTGGAATAACTTTCTAATATCAAATAAAATCCACTTTCAACCAAAAGTTATCAAAAAAAGAAAGAAAGAACTCTTCATACTCATCAAAATAAAAATCTACTAAGATGAACTCTAAGTTCTGAACATCTATGGTCCAAATGCAAGGGCATCCACATTCATAGCAGAAATCTTACTAAAGCTCAAAGCACACATTGCCCCTCACATAATAATACTGGGAGACTTCAGCACCCCACTCTCAGCAATGGACAGGTCATGGAAATAGAAATTAAACAGAGACATAGTGACTAACAGAAGTTATGAACCAACTGGATTTAACAGATATCTATAGAACATTTCATTGAAAACAAAAGAATATACCTTTTTCTCAGCACCTCATTGTACCTTCTTCCAAATGGATCATATAATTTGTCATAAAACAGGCCCCAACAGATACAAAATGATTGAAATAATCTCTTGCATTCTATCAGATCACCATGGACTAAGGCTGATTTTCAAGAAAAACAAAACCAATGGAAAGCACACATACACATGGAAACTGAACAATGCTCTACCTAATGATAACTTGATGAAGGAAAAATAAAGAAAGAAATTAAAGACTTTATAGAATTTAATGAAAATGAAGGCTCATCATACCAAAACGTATGGGATACAATGAAAGAAGTGCAAAAAATGGAACCTCATAGTTCTAAGTGACTACGAAAAGGACCCGGAGAGAGCATGACTAGCAACTTGACAGCACACCTGAAAGCTCTAGAACAAAATGAAGGAAATACATCCAAGAGGAGTAGATGGCAGGACATAATCAAACTCAGGGCTGAAATCAACCAAGTAGAAACAAAAAGAACAATACAAAATATCAACAAAACCAGGAGCTTGTTTTTAAGAAAATCAACAAGATAGATAAACCCTTAGCCAAACTAACCAAAGGGCACAGAGTCAATATCCAAATTAATAAAATCAGAACTGAAAAGGGAGACATAACAACAGAAACTGAGGAAATTAAAAAAAAAATCATGAGATCATACTACAAAAACCAATACTCAATAAAACTGGAAAATCTGGATGAAGTGGACAATTTTCTAGATTGATATCAGGTACCAAAGTTAAATCAGGAGCAGATAAACCATCTAAGCAGTCCCATAACCCTAAAGAAATAGCAGCAGTCATTAATACTTCACAAAATAGAATCAGAAGAAACATTACCCAATTTGTTCTTTGAAGCCACAATTACACTCATACTAAACCCGCACAGACACAACAAAGAGAACTTCAGACCAATCTCCCTTATTAATATTGATGCAAAAATACTCTACAAAAGTCTCACAAACAGAATCCAAGAACATATCAAAACATCATCCATCATGATGAAATAAGTTTTATCTCAAGAATGCAGGAATGGCTGATATTTGCAGTTTTATTCATTTTCTTCCACTATTTGTTTGTGTTTCCCTGGATTTTTTAAAAGAGTTTATTTCTTCTTTAAGGAACTCTATCATATTCATGCAGGTGGTTTTAAGGTCTTCTTGTGCTTCATCTATGTTGGAATATTCAGAGACTGCTGTGGTAAGATAGCTGGGCTATAGTGAAGAAAAGAAGTGCTGGCTATTGGACTGTATTTTTAGAGTGACATCTAGGCATCTGGAATTAGGGTGATTATAGTCTAGGTGATGATTTCTGGATTTCTCTTTGCTTGGTGTATGTTTTGTTCCTTGATTTCTGTTTCCTCTATGGACTGTCAGAGTGTGTGATCGCTGTGTATTGCCTGGTAGGAAATTTTCTTTGGACCTGATAGTTGTGGTCATTGGGGGTCTCCAAGTAAAATGTGTTTCTGGATATTGGGAGCTGACATCACTTGAGGGACAGAGTAAACAGAAGTGATGTCAGTTCAAAGCCAGGACTACCTATGTAGCAATACTGGATCTCAACACTCAAAACAGATATTAGAAATGAACAAAATAATGATTGAACAGTTAGTAATGTTGGATAGTCAAAACAACATTCTAAGAAGCCTCCTATGATTTGGGCACCTAAGCCCTAGTTGACACTGAACCTGTACTAATACAGGCATTCTTGTTCTAGCCAAAGTGCCTCATTTCATTGGTTTTTCCTTAGTGAATTGCATACATCTCAAACCTTTACTCCTGACATGAACCATCTAACCACATGATTTGCATTAAAAGTGAAAATGCTTTAATATGTATGTAAATAGCCAAAAGCATTATAAATTTGTATGCCTACAATTCGCGAGTCTGTTCAGTGATGCTTACATATGTATATTTTCAGGTCTGAACACTAGGTATGGGAAAACAGTTAGGAGGCTCAACTGTGAGGACAACTAATTCTCTCTCTTAGCAGTGCTTAGTAGCTTAAAGCTCTTTGCCTGGGATAATTCCCCTTTAGTTTCCCTACCCCCACTGCCATGGCAGATGGTATTGTCCTTGTTTAGGTCTCCTTTAAGCAGCTGTATTATTGTGGTTTCATGGTGCAGCTTCTAGGTCATTTGTAGGAGACACCCACCCTGTGGTTATTAGGATATGGAGACTGTAGTCAGGAATTACAGTGGTTTAGTAAAGTGTCAGTAGTAGGTTCTGTCATAATATCCATGACCTCAGTAGCCATGGTAATTAGCCTGGGGTTCCAGTAACAGGATTTCCCTCATATTGATCAAGCCATAATTTAAATCCAATGACATAGACTATCTATCACCAGATATGAGTGCCACTGTTGCCCCCTTTGGAACACCCTATCACTGTTGGTCACTTGGTGGTTAATAGGTATAACAATTGATTGCTTCCCTCCCTTGGCTGCGTCTATAGAACCTGCCAGGATTATGAAAGCTAGTCCTCAGGGAGAAGGTTTTAGTGTCACATCTAGCCCAAATTCTCTGAGTCCTGTGTCCCAAAGGCTTGGTATTTTCAGCAATGGGGCCTTGCCTTCAGTTTCTAGGAAATGACTAAGAGAAGCATCATTAATCTATATTTTGGGGAATCTCTTGGGCCCCCATGACCAGCAACTCAAAAGGAGGTTTCTTGTGCCAGGGTCCTTGTGTTGAGGGTCTAGCTTGGGGACCTTTGGTTTCAGGATACACCCTGTTTCCTTTGGGAACTTGGCTTGTTCTGGTTATGCAGGGATGAGGTTTGATCTCTGACTCCTGAAGTTGAGCATGTGTCATAGGCTGCTCTGGGTTCATGTTCTGGCTGGGCTACTTTCCTATTGTCCTGGAGTTTTCACACTTAGGTTTTATCCAGGCTCCTTTGATTTTAGGGTTTAGCCAAGGCTACTTTCTTGTTAGTTAATCCCATTTAAAAAAAAAAATCCACATATATATATAGTGGTAGGACCTTCATGTGCACACACTAAGGCTCACTGGTGGAGTTTCTCACCATTTTTCAATCCCCAAATCAATCCATCAATAGGCAGAAAACAATATGAAAAAAAAAAACAAAACAATGATCCAACGAGGAATGTCATAAGAGCTTTGGGTGAGATGACCCAAATATTTTTAGGAATCATTCTCCCTTCCAGCCCTGGAAAGTCTGTTCTGTTTCTAACTCACTGATATTAACTGCTAAAACCCTTCCCTTTGACGCTGGCCCAAATACACTGCATTCAGATTCTGCAAGCCCCTGTCCAGGAGCCAGGTATCTAGAGCTCAAACCTCCGTAGGGTATCACCTGTAAGTCTATGAAAGAGCCAGTGAAATACGTTATCACTGACATTTCTCTTCATACCGATGGACTTTCATCTCTCTGGAGAAAAGGATGAATGGAGAATGGAGTAATCAGACCTGGATGGGAAGGAAAAGCCCTGTGACTATGGATACCCAACTATAAGGAAGGGATATTTACCAGACCATAAAAAGCCACAGGATAATGGCCACTGAAAGCCCACACAAAGGTCCTGGGGCACAGAGCTATATGTAGCTGGATAGTGAACATGCCAGAAAATCTGCCACCTCAACTTCCCAAGATCAGGGGCAAGCCTGGATTTGCAGAACATTGACCTCTAACTCATCTATTTGAAAGAACATAGCACATTTTACTGTTTTGCTAGACAAGGGCTCCTTACTTGGCCCCTTTCTTTAGTTTTCCTTGGGAGACTCAAACTAAAAGCAAAGATACAAACCATGGACAGAGGTACACTCATCTTCAGGATGAGGTCTGAGCATACAGATATGTGTCATGTACATGGAGACAGCAGGTGAGAAAGAGATGTGTTAGCTACCACACTTGCTGTTTGTAACCATCACAACCTTTTTAAAGAAGTTCTATTGAGGTTTGAAACCATCATTCAGAAATACAAGGAAACAGCCAAATTAAGCATTTAAAACAAACATGGCAGATGAATTTTATATTTATTAAGAGCTACATACACAATACATGAAATGCCCGCTAAAGAATGACATAAGACTACAAGACCTTGGTGTGGTCCTGGTTCCTTGTAGTGAGGATTGTTCAGTATCATAAAAAGAGAGGGTGCGGCCCACACACCCTTGAATTTAAGCTGGACTCAGGGTACTCTGTAGTCAGGGAGCTGCCAGGGTTCCACTGATGTCATGTTATGGCTTTTGCCATTATTGCACTCATCAAACCAGCTCCCCTTGTGGTTAAGCTGTAGTGGGTATGGCCTAGATCACATTTGAGGTCAGCTTCTCCTTGATCTCTCAAAGGCCTCATCTAGGAAGACCTGGACATGGAAGATTTCTGGGTGTGGCCCCCACACCTTTGATTCCAGGGGGTCCCCTTGTTATGTTCATGTGTGGCCAAGGCAATGTGTGGTCTTTACACAACTGATGTGATATCTTGCCTCATTGGAAGAATGCCAGATGCAGCCCACAAACCACAGTGATACACAAGGAGCTTCCAGATGTTATTGATGAGAGTTCATGACCAATGATCTGATGTCAGTCATCCATGCAGGAATGGTTGTCTGAGTCCAAATATCTTGTGAGTATGCTATGGCCTGAGTCACAAATGAGGCTTTGATTTCAGGTTATGGTGATGGTGTCGTCCTTGCTCACATTTGCTAAGGATGAAGTCTGGATTGAAGTAGTGTGTGTGATTCACACATTAGGTAATCAAGATGTCAGCTTATAGAAGTCAGTAAAGTACAGGAAGTATTGTGAGTCTGATATTATGAGAAGAGCTAAGATGTATCTTCATTGAAGAATTGATGCATAATCGCAGTATCAATTGAAATTAAGATCTTGAGTCTGATCACTTCATGGTACACAAACTACAATGTTCATTTAAGGCTTGACTGGGTCAAACTTCTTTGTTTGGACCAAGGCTTCTTTGAGTAAGGGTTAATCAAAGATAATTTTAGTGCTACATGTAGGCCCAAACTTCATCAGATTCAGGGTCTGGTCTTTACACATTTTCCTTTTATATGGCCTATCTTCAGAGTCATGGTTTGGATTAGCAATACACTTTTTCTTAGTTTGGTCCAGGCCTCTTAATTTGAAGGACTGGGCTAGATCTATATCCCCTTCTTGCTTAGGGCCCAAGCTTCTTGGAGGTCAGGCCCAGGTCCAAATCTCTTCTAATTTGGGCCTGGGCCTCTTGAAGATTAGGAACTGGCCCAGAACCACATCTCTTCTTGTTTTGGGCCCAGGCCTCCTCAGGGTCAGGGACTGGCCAAGGCCCACAGCTCTTTCTTGTTTTGGGCCCAGGATTCTTCAGGGTCAGAGACTGGCCCAGGCCCACATCTCTTCTTGTTTGGGGCCTGTGCTGGGAGCCAAACCCAGGAAAATACCTGCTCTTTTAAGAGAACCTCAGGAATTTTCCTGTTGTTCTGGAATTCTAGTCAGTACAAGGTTAAGAAAGGACTTTCAAGGATCTTTGATCCCAGGAACTTAACATCTGGCATTTCCTGGGAGCCAGATACAACAGTGAGATGGTCTTGGGCAATGAGGATAGGACAGTGGGATGGTCTTAGACAAGGAGGATTCAATAGTGGGATAGCCCTAAGCAGTGACCCTTGCCTAAACTTCCCATTTTACTGTGTCTTTATAACCGCCCCTGAAATTAAAATTGCAGAGCTTGATCAGAACCCCAGATTTGTCTCCTCCTTTTGTCTCTTGTCCCTTCATTCTTTCGCCCCCTTTCCCTAGGGTCTCATCGAATCCACTGCCCTGGCCCGGGGGATTTGATGAGACCCTAGGGGATTGGAAGGGGGCAAAAGAATGAAGGCACAAGAGACACAAAGGAGGAGAGCAAGTCCGGGGTTCTAATCAAGCTGTCTAACTTTAATTTTAGGCAGCAGGTTATAAAGACACAGCAAAACTGGAAGTTTAAGCAAGGGTCACTGCTTAGGGCTATCCCACTATTGAATCCTCCTTGTCTAAGACCATCCCACTGTCCTATCCTCATTGCCCAAGACCATCCCACTGTTGTATTGGCTCCCAGGAAATGCCAGACATGCTTTAAGTTCCTGGGATCAGAGATCTTCAAAAGTCATTTCATAACATTGTCTGACTAGGCTTCCCAGAACAGCAGGTAATTTCCTGAGGTTCTCTTAGAGGAGCAGGTAATTTCCTGGGTTTGGCTCCTAACAGGTGCAGGCCTCTTCAGGGTCACAGATTGGCGCAGGCCCACAGGTCTTCTTTTGGGCCAGGCCTCTTCAGGGTCAGGGATCTGGCCCAGGCCACAAGCTTCTTTTTTGGGCCCAGGCTCTTCAGTGTCAGGGACTGGCCCAGGCCCACATCTCATTTTGTTTGGGCCCAGGCCTCTTCAGGTCAGGAACTGGCCCAGGCCCACATCTCTTCTTCTTGGCCAGGCTCTTCAGGGTCAGGGTTGGCCCAGGCCAACATCTTTATTGTGTGAGCCCAGGCCTCTTCAGGGTCAGGGACTGGCCAGGCACACATCTCTTTTTTGTGGCCAGGCCTCTTCGGGTCAGGGACTGACCCAGGCCCACATCTCTTTTTGGGGACCAGGCCTTTCTGGTCAGGAACTGGCCCAGGCCCACATTTCTTGTTTGGGCCCAGGCCTCTTCAGGGTCAGGGACTGGCCCAGGCCCACATCTCTTTTTGTTGGCCCAGGCCTCTACTGGTTCAGGAAGTGGCCCAGGCCACATCTATCTTTTTGGGCCCAGGCCTCTTCAGGGTCAGGGATTGGCCCAGGCCCATAATCTCTTCTTGTTTGAGCCCAGGCCTCTTCAGGGTCAGGGATCTGGCCCAGCCCACAGCTGTTCTTATTTTGGGCCCAGGCCTCTTCAGGGTCAGGGACTGGCCCAGGCCCACATCTCTTTTGTTTGGCAGCCTTCAGGCAGACTGCCCATGCAATCTTTGCGGCTTTCAGTCAGGACTGGCCAGGCCCATATCTTTTTTTTGGCCCAGGCCTCTTCAGGTCAGGGACTGGCCCAGGCCCAATCTCTTCTTGTTGGGCCAGGCCTTTAGGTCAGGACTGGCCCAGGCCCACATCTCTCTTTTGGGCACAGGCCTCTTCAGGTCAGGGACTGGCCCAGGCCCACATCTCTTTTTTGGGCCAGGCCTCTTCGGGTCAGGGACTGCTCCAGGCCACATCTCTTTTGTTTGAGGCCAGGCCTCTTAGGGTCAGGAACTGTCCAGGCCCACTACTCTTCTTGTTTGGGGCCAGGCCTTTCAGGGTCAGGATTGGCCTAGGTCCCATTTTCTTTTGGCCCAGGCCTCTTCAGAGTAGGGATTGGCCAGGCCCTAATCTATTTTTTTGACCTTGGCTTCATCAAGGTCATAGTTTAGCAGACACAACAGTTTTGTTTTGTTTTTAATTTTTTGGCTGGCCTCATTTCTTTGGCATACTATCTGTCCAGAATCCTCAGTATCGTTGTGAATGATTCTTTGTAATGTTGGTCAAGTAGTATTGCACAACTTTGGGAAAAAAGAGACAGGTATTGATAGCAGAAGTAGTTAATACCTTCTCTGCATTCAAATATCTGACTCAAGTGT
>JAJTUV010005598.1:0-23809 GCA_021653895.1 Mastomys natalensis
GGTGTGTGTGTGTGTGTGTGTGTGTGTGTGTGTGTGTGTATACACTCTATATTCTAACAGATCCCACAGTATTAACTTTTAAAAAAATAAAGTCAAGTGTGGTCTACACCATTTGGAAATCTAAGGCTGGGAATTGCTGCAGATTGTTAGACAGCCTGGGCTACACAGTGAGTTCCAAGGCAGCAAGGATGAAAGAGAGAAAGAAGAAGCCATTTGTTCCTCATAAGTGTTTTGGAGTAGTTTTAAGTTCTAAAAGCAATATTCTTAAGGAGCAACTGAAAACAGATGGGAGAAAATACTCAACAGAAACAGTGAGAGTGGAAACAATGTTTCAATCAATGTTGAGTCTAGCTGTGGTGCCTCCTGGGAGTTAATGAGCATGCTTATTCATTTGGCTTTAGTTGTTGGTGTTTAACCCCTTTTGCCTCTTCTGGTTCTCATTACCTATGTAGAAAAATATACCTGTATAAGAAAAACCAGGAATTCAAAAGATGTCCTATTTGTGCCATGTATTGTATCAGATCAGATGAAACATTCTTCCTCTTCCTCTTCATGAGACTGTTATCTTAGAAAAAAACTAACATTCAAAAACTGATGGAGAAGAGTGCAGAGTGCACAGCATCTGTGACACCCAGGAAACCTGCTCCCAGTTCTGATTTAGAAGGAAAGCAAGACAGGAAATTGTCTGTGGCAGTGGAGCCGGAGTCAGAAACGCACAGTTACACACTGCTCAGAGTTTCTTAGGAAACTTCTCAGGTAAAGCCAGGATTCCTGGCTTTGCTAAAGAACATCACCAGCAGTTGATATGAAATAGATGTGTGGTTTGTTTGTTTATTTGTTTATTTTTACTTTACTTTCTTATTTGGGGTGATCATCGAGAACGCCTATGAAAAGGATATATAGCTGAAGCTAGTCTTGTATTCCTGATTTCCTCTTTTATATTCCAAGTGCTGTTGTTAAAGAAATGAGCCAGGCGTGTGCCAGCATGCCCAGCTGAGTTGATAGATTTGTAAACACAGATTACTAGAAAGAGAAATACATAGGAAAGGAGTGACTACGTTCTTGACTGCGGCATCTCGAGAAAGAGTGGCACTTGAGAGTCTTCCCTAGAGGCATCTACTTGATTTGGAGGCTCCTGAAGGTACAGCTCAAAAGGTTGCTGAGGAAATAGCACCACAGTTCCTGTGTTGGACTGGCTGAGATTACACCTGACAAGGTAAAACCATAGGTCAAAAGGATGTGTTATTGTTAGAAAGTTTAGATTATAACTCTTATGGCTGAAAAGATTGAAAATGACATGTTTACATCTGAGAAAGGAGAAAGGCCACATGTGAAAGTCATATGTGCTCAGCCTTAAGTATCTTTCAGGGCCATTTTAACATTCCCATTTCTAAGGATCTCTGTATAGAAGGAACATGGTGTAGGTAACTTTTACAGCAAATATTAATTCTGCTGAAACTCTTAACTCTCAGCTGCTAGGAAACTTCAGGCAGACTCTGAGGTTGGGAGGCTCCTTTCTCTTCCTGTACCTCCCCCCAATCTTTTTGTTTTCTTTTTACTCTCCTTGAAGGTGACTTTGATTGGAATCATAACAAAATAGAAGAAGGTGTTAGCGAGGGGAGCAACATTGTGTGCAAGAGGAACTGAGGTATGGAAGATCACGGTGACCTTGAAGGAACCCAGACAATCTGGTGTGATCAGAACAGAGTTCATTTGCATCAAGGAATGGAGATGAGACTGGAAAAGCAGGCAGGAGCAGGATCCTAAGGAGTTTCATATGTCATGCCAAAATTGAACCCTGTGCCAACGTAAGCCACTGGAAGCTTTGTTCAGTGGTGGGTGAAGGGCTGCTAACTGCCTTAGAGCAAAATGAATTCAAACGACCTGTCAGCTGTTAGCTTGTGGTGGGGGTGGGGGCAGCTTTGCCATTGTTTCTTTACTATGCTCAACCCATGTGTCCATTACCTTCTGTACAGCAGATTCTCAAAGGCACTAGTCATTCAAACATTGTCAATAAGGATGGGGTCCCTGCCTTCAAAGAGATGGTTGAAGAAATGTGCATTTAATCAACCTGTTACAACATAATATGCATGTAAGATAATAGGGAGGTTCAGGCTGGATCTGGAAGAGCATATGGCAGGGGCATCCTAACAAGATCTGGGAGCATAGAGAGGCCCATTAACACGTTGAACTAATTCATTCTAGATTTGTCACATTTGACAAAAGGAAAAGAATGGGAGCAAGGTCATAAGGTGCTTAGAGGTCCAATAATCTGTGTTAGGGGCTTAGCTTCTCCTTAACAAGCCTGTGAAGAGTATGAGGGGGATGGAGCCTAGTTGTGAGAGCTCTGGGTAAGCACACACAGTGTTCTAACATCCAGGTACAAGCTACAATCCCAGCACTTGGGAAAAGGTCATCCTAGTCTCCATAGTGAGAATGAGACCAGCTAAGGCCAAATGAGACTCTGTCTCAACAAAACAAAACAACAACAACCTAGGGAGTGAGGAGTGTGAAGGGTTTTAAGCAGGTAAATGGAAATGTCAGCTTTGTGACTTGAAATGGTCACTAGGTCTGCAGTACAAACTGTATGGGGATAAGTAAGAGCTACAACCAAGGCACATGTCACTGAGGTCATCCAAGTAGGAAGCAGCCTGACCCGGAAGCAGTAAGTAACAGTGTGGACTACAGAAACAGGGCAGATGCTGGAGGTTTTTAGGAGGAAGTGTCAGCTGGACTTAGTGATTAACCAGGGGAAACAGGTGAGAAAGTAACTTGGTATGAGGAGGAGGAGATATTCCCAGAATATCTGTACTGATGAACCAGGGTGTGAGCGGCTCTGCTTAGTCTGGGCCTGCCGGGCTTCAGATGCCTGGGGAACATCTCAGAATTGGGAGATGGTACAGAGGAGATGATGTCAGAGCTAAATCGTAATCCCAAAGTTGGCCCATCTACCTATACCCACCGATGCTATTATATCCAATATCACATGATTCAAGTTTTAAGCTGGCACTCTGGCATCTGGTTGGTTGTTGTTGGGTTTTTTTTTTTTTTTTTTTTTTTAACAGAGTCCTGTGCATCCCAGGCAGGCCTTGAACTGCATATATAGCCAGGAATGATCCTCCTGGCTTCAGCTCTTGAGTAGCCTGTGCTATCAAGCTTAGTTTATGCTGTGCTTGGAAGCAAACCCAGAACTCCAGGAATGTTATGCAAATGTCATTACTAAGCCAAACTCTCAGTGCCCTTTAAAGGGGTCCTTTAACCTATATAACTTTGTTTAGTTTTCAACTGAGGTTTTTTACATAGTTTAAAAAATAAGTCCTAGGTGTCAAGTCTCACAGAGCCAGTGCTTTTGTGTGCCAATCTAGTCATCAGGTCTTCTACCTGTTTTTCTTGAGACCTGTTATTTCCTGCTAAACTGTTTCCTGAGCCATGGTTTGTTGTTGCTGTTGTTGTTTGGTTGACTGGTTTGGTTTGTTTCTTTTCTTTGTTTTTGCAGTACTGGGGTGTGGGGTGCATCATACAAGCCTTCTGTGAAGTAGAAACTGGACTCCATTTACCAAATCATCAAATACCACTTTTCCCCACACGTTGGCATCTGTGGGTGCACCAAGGAGTTCCATGAAAGCGGGGAGTTTTGTAGCAGAATATTTAATGTGATGGAACTCTGCTCCTACCCTGAACATTTGCCTGGTTTCCACACTGTATTTTTTTTTCTTTCATGTTAAAATGTTAAGGAAAAAGGACTACCTCAGAGTTGAGAAGGCTACCCAGAGGAAGAACAAACACTTCTATGAGGGGGTGGCTCCCAAAAGATGGTATCCTCTGATTGAAGACAAAGTGAGGGTTAAATGATCAGAACAGAGGAGGAATTTCTTTTAAGTTCTGTACATTCAAAGACCAGGAAACCCTTTTGAAAGACTATAGATACCCATGAATACAGAGAGTGCTTTACAATGCCTCTCAGGCATGCCATTGAAACCCCTTAAATTTTACTTATAGGATATATAGGGGCTGGCTTGGAGACTGTCTGTGGTAAAGGAACACTCATGTGCCCTGCAGAGGCATGGGGAAGGGAGTGTTCAGTTTGCTCAATCTTTCTGTTTCTTGGAACACTTCAGGGAAGGACTGTGGCCCGTGGAGAAGTGCTTGTAGCCGAAAAGCTCTTCTTATATGTGTTTCACACATAAATATTTCATTCGACAGTCACTTAGATCTGGAAAGCATCCTGGAAACCAATCCTTGGAACCTCTTTCCAGCCAGACATTGGTAAACTAGGATCCTGGGCCCTATCTTTCCTCAGACAATGGGAGGCCTCTTGGCATCGCTATACATAAAAGGAATGTGTTGATTAAGGCCCTCCACTTCCAAGTTTTGGCTTTACACATTGCCTTGGTGTATTGTGAATAATTATGAATTCAATAGGCAACTGATTAAAAATTAAATTGGCCACATGGCTCTCTTGGATTTTGCTGGCAGTTTGATGGTTATTATTAATATTCTCCCACATGGCTCATGAAAAATAAAATTATTAATCCTGAGAGTTGAAGTTTATCCCTTTGGATTGTCAGTAAGGTATTAAGATGTCCGTGGTTTGGGAGACTACTTAGTGGTTCCCCTGATCCTGAATCCTGGCTCTGTTGGCTAGCTCTGACCATCATAAAGATGCTTAGCCTTCACATACTTGTTAATAGGAACTCCCATTCTTTGCAAATGTGTCCATTTCTTCAAGGTCCTAACAGGTGTATGACATGGGAGGGCCCAAATGTTATCAGAAAATAACGCAGGAAATCTAGTCTCTAGAACTTAGATTTTTATTATAGCTGCTTTTTTAGTCATTCTAACTGGTTTATTTTTGTCCTCTATGTCTTCTGGCACATTCCTCTTCATTACCTACTGCCTTATCAAATTATACTTTGTTATGAGTGACACAACAATTTCTTAATCATCTGTATAAAAAATAGAAAGAAAACAGATACAGAGCCCTCTAGAAAAGCAAAGAAGCTAAGGAAAATACTAATTTTACTCTAAGATAGTAGTTTTCAAGTCTCTTTTCCTTGGATCACGAGCAAGAAAATAATTTGTGAAGATTATGGTGATGATGCTACATACACAGCTTGGGTTAAGTAAGATTCTTGCTTTTGCTGGGTCATGGCTTCTGAGGACCTGCCAAATTGTATGGTGCTGGAAGGGCACACACTTCTGACTCTGGCTTTTCCTAAGCCAGTGCTGTCTCCTTTCGGTGGTAGAAGGCCATGGCATTACTGAATGGGACAGTAGGTGAGACCTGGGCTCTAGAAGATGGGAGTGATATCCAAAAGCCAACTAAAGCCAAGTGCTGGAAGGCAGGCTGCACAGGAACTCCAGGTCCTCATCCCTCAGCATGCTGCTTTGCATGAAGCCAGTTACAAGATACACATTCACTGTAAAATTAAGAACTCAAATATGACAGCTACGGAGTATTGAATTTCAAGGGTTCCACAAGACTGGCCACAGGTCCATTAAGATGACTGCCTGGGATTTATTACCAGTATGTATTACGTTGTTAATGTAGTCTGGTCATGTGGAAAGCACCCTAGCATCTTGTTGGCAGATGGCTTTAGAGGGAGATAGCTTATCAGAGATGATTTATAATATGGATAACCTTGACACAGAAGACCAAGAACCAATGAGAGTTTAGCTTCTAATCAGTTCATTATCTATTGACTTATTACAGAAGACAGGGTAGGATATAGGGATGAAAGAAGACAGTCTTATCTGTTTGAGCTGCTATAAAAACAAGCCATAAAAGGGGGCTCACAACAAACAGAAACCTCACCTAGTTCTGGGGTTGAGTATTCTAAGATCCAGTGCCTGGGAAAAACCCTCCTCCTGATATAGCCGTCTCTCTGTAACCTCCTAGTGTAGAAGAGAACTCTGTAGTCTCTTCTGTGCTTTATAAGGCAGCCCTAACCCCATTCATGAGAGCTCTACCCCCATGGCTTCATCTCTCCCAGATGAAGACCCTCTTCCTGGTACCATCACATTACAGATTGGGTTTCAGAAATGGACTTGAATAATTGTCAGGGAGGACAAATATTCAGTCAGAGCAGCAGATCAAACACATTCAGTATTTCAACTGGAGTTGAAAATTACAAATGTTCAAGATTATAAAAGAAGGCAAACTATGAGGTGAGCCATAACAGATGCACAGAGAATGGTGGGAAAGCAGAGTTAAGGAATTGGCTATGGCACAGAAAGGCTCTGCAGGAAGGGAAGCATAAGTTTAGTCTATGTAAGCCACAGTATAAGGAGAGTATTTCAACTACCAGGGCATAAGGGGTAAACCTTCCAGACCAAAGGAACAGCAGAGCAAAAGACATGCTGGTAGATGTAGCCACACAGGATACTGAGTCTCCCTCTTACTGTGTGTGCAGACCATCTCCTATAGGCATGGAGCTAGAAGCAACGGATGTAAGCCTCAAAAACTTAGAATCAGACACAGTTACACTTGAGTAGCAGTCTACTCTCATCTGTGAGATGAGACACCTTAATAATGCCTAACCCCAGACTTAGTCACATGTAAAATATTATTGATAGAAAAGCACAGTTTGTACTTCAAAACGAATAAGAGATGATTTAATGTGGAGTCAAATATGAGTGATGATGGCCTGGGAACTTAGATTCAGATTCCCCCTAACATGGTGGAAGCAGGAACTTGAGATTTTTTTCATTACAGAAGAAAGTTCTAAATCCAGGTATTTGCCATGTGCATGGATGGGTGCCACATGTATGTGTTCTTAGATGCTACTTGATGACAGTCTTAACCCTTGGGTTAGTGGAAGCTAATGGTCTGCTGGGAATACATTTTAAAGTTCGTGGTACTCACCAGGATGTGAAGTCAGATAGGGGTGAACACTGAATGGCTTTCAACATGACTACAATTAGAGGAAGGTAATTTGGCTTTGGTCTGTAACATCTTCATTCCCATTGTCAGGAAGTTAGTGATTGGTTTTGTAGGATCTTTACCTCAAGTGCGGTGATCTCTCCCACCCCAGCAACTTCAAGGGAGACCAGCTTTATGGAATGACATTTGTGGGTTAGATGAGTGAGCACTTACAAGACTCCTTCCCGCACTCTGTCTTGTTCAGGAGACTGACAAGAAAACAGTAGTACTGTTATAGGCTCTGACGCTGTCTCCACGGGAGGCTGATACAGGGCCTTACAAATGATGAGGCACTTGAATGTATCAGGCAGAGGGGGCTGAGAAAGATCCTTTGCAGCTGAGGTGATGTTCAAAGCGATCAGGTAGGAATCTGGGAGAAAACAATGGCCACATGCATGACCACAGATTTTAAAGGCTTGTCATTGCCAGTTCGCCCACTCTAACCTGATTCAAAGTACCAGACTGTTCCACTGGGGAACGACAGAAGACCTTCGGTTCTTAAACTCTCAAGTTGCCCCAACACTTGCATATCACATGTTCTGGATATTTTTCTCCCTGAAGAAGCCAGGAGAGATGGGGTGAGGGGAGAGAATATGTTGGGTTTTGTTTTCCTTCTGTCCTCCTGGAGAATATTTCACTCCACTGGTAGACATTTAGCAAGTCATGATTGGCTCCTTGTACAGGGGAGTCTGCCTGGTATTGGTTGATGGGTTGATGCTTTACAGTGTGTGTTTTTTAATGTCTTCCAGACTGAACACTTGGCTTTGCAGACTCAGTTCAAAGAGAAAGGAGCTGGTGGTCTTCAGCCCTCTGTAAGTAAAGCTCATGCTGTACTCACCCAGGATCTTCTACAGTTCATTTTATCCATTGCTCCCTGTTTAAATGTCTGTGCATGATTCGATAAAGGCCTTGAACTCCTTTCTTCTTGCAAGTAATCTAAAGAACACTGCTAAGTAATCTCAGAAGCAGCTGTCTTTTGTGTGAACCCTGTACACAGACAGAGGGGTCCATTTCAGAAATACCAGAGAGCATCAGATAGAGTTAAGTGTCAGCTGTGGCTCAAGGTTACCTCAGAAGGAAAGGTCAAGAGACAGGCTGTTTTGGGAGGTGTTTTAAAATCTCCCTTTGATCAGACATATGGTCAAATGCCAGTTCCTTTTGCTGTGCCCATTCCCTAATCCCCTAATGCTGAATCTTGATGTTTATTTTTGTTTTGTTTGATTTAACTCTCTGACTGTCTCATATATTCCTTCCAAGCCTGAGCCATTTTTGAGAGGCTCCTGACATTCACAACCATGTCTTTCCCTAGCTGACCTTGGAGGGAACCAATTCCAAACTTCAAATCCTAAAATCCCTCACAGTTTGTAGTTTACAGTGACAGTGTGTAGTTACAAGGCACCTCTCCTCTTACTTAGGTACGGTGGACACCAAATGACCACAACATGGTGACTTGCTGAACTCTGTCTTGCCATCCAGTTCCTTGTGGGATAGGGTCAGGGTCATGGGCTTGAGTGAATTCCACTTTTGCTTGTTTTCGTCATTGTGCTAGAAGAATGTAAACAGTGTCTCTCCTAATGTAAGCAATGTTTGCATTTCTAGAATGGACCAGTTAGCAGGAGATTTGACTATGAGGATGAGAGCACAATACAAGAAGATGGGACTCAGCAGATGTGCCCCCTTTATAACCAGATGTGCCACCAAGACCGAAGCCCTCACCAACGTCACCCACACAATCCTGAGAGACTCTACATCAACCCACGAGAACATTATGTGTGATTTTCCTCCTTATATAGGGTGTTCTAACAAATGTTTATTCTTAGACCTGAGAGAGAAACTGAGGCACCTAAAGGATTTCAGTCTTAAGTGTGTTGGAATTCTCAATGAATGAATCAAAGCTAAGAGTACATTGCTAAACTTCCTTAAGGGTTCCTTAACCACCAGCTGTGTGTGTGAGCTCACCTGTAGCTTCACTTCCCTGTAGCTCTGCAGTTTAGCTACTGACACTTGGCCTTCCATGGTGTGTTCCTTTGAAGGGGCAGGCCCCAGCTGCTGGCAACCAGTCTGCTTGGGACTCACACTGCTTGTCTCTAATTTAAACAGGTGGGAAAATGAGCTCCAAATCCAGCTCACTAATTATTAAGCTGGGGTTTAGATTTCCCTAGCATCTCAGTACAATAGCATTACCTGAGTAGAGAGGTGGGAGGAGAGAAGCGGACTGCTGTATCCAAACAGTAACAAAGGCAAGGGGAAGCGGCAGGCCTCCCTGTGCTTGTGAACCAGTGTTAGTGCCCTGTGTCCTTCCTGGTCATTAGGGGCCATCTGCCCTCTGCCCCCTAGTGATTGGCTGTATCTGCAGAGTCATCGACTTTGTCCCTGTTGCTGCAGCCTTGTGTTCCACTGGCCAGATTAGCCCTGTTTCCCACCTCTTCAGTCCTAAAAATCCCTGCCGAAATGGGATGCGCTCCTTTTAGCAGTGTCCTGCTTTGCTTGCACACAACAAACTCAGTGCTCACTTCTTAAAGCTTTCAAGGCCATCTCACCACATAGGCTTTAGCTAGAATCTTCTGCATCCTTTACTCTTCTTTCATGTCTTATCTATCTCAAAAAAAAGAAAGAAAGAAAAAGGAAGATGAAAGCCTACTGAAAATCACCAAAGAATAACCCTGCTTGTAAAAGCCCAGTGGAAAATTTGAAAATTTAGTTTTTTGTTTCTTTGTTTTTTGTTTTGTTTTGCTTTCTTTTTTTGTAAATCTACTTCAATATGACATGCTTGCTAAATCTGCGTGTCCTCTCTTCTCCTCCCTATGTTGGTGAGAAAGGCTAAGGAGACGCTACCCAGTGGGCAACAGCAGCCTCTCTGCCAGGGTAGGCGGCTACAAAGCTACACTGTGATGCTGTGATACCTCCTCCTCCTGTCTGCCTGGACTTCTAGAACTTATCTCCCTCTGCCAGCTGTCCATCACTGAGACTGACAATGGAAGTTACAGAGGGAAACTTAAAGGCAAAACAACCCTTCGTACATCTTAAGAATAGCGCTACCTTACAGTGTGTCCTGGAAGGGCCAGAGTGCATCACTGGTATTAAGAAAGAAAACACTGTGTACTTGTTACATACTTTTTAAAAGAGAGCAATATAAACAGCAAAATAAATAGCATGCATTTCCAGCCTAAGCTTCAAGAGGAAATGAGAACATTACCAGATTTATAGTGATATGCCAAAGACACCTTATTCACGCTGTGCTGGCCTGGGTTCTCCTTTGCTTCCTCTTTTTGTTTGTCAGGCTTTGTGGGCTAAGCCATAGAGGTGGTTCTGCAGTAATATACCCACCCATGCCATTCCCTGGGTGAAGGGCAGTCCCAGGAGCAAGGATGCTCCAATTCCATCTTACGTCTTCAGTAGGATTAGCATTTTCAGAGGCTATGGCTCCAGAGCACCTAGAGTTTCACTGGTCCTCTGTCCCATTACAGCAGTACTTTGGATTTGGTTTATTGTCTTTATAGCAAAGATGATGTCCAGCTTCATTGCTCAGAATGCCATTACTAAGCAATGTAACTAATATCATAGGATTCCCCTGTGATTGTTTTCCAGTAGTTAGGGTTGTACTGAGAGTTTTCTTTGACACTGAAGCATTTTATAATACCTAGATGCTAGGACCCAGAGTGCAGCACCCTGTAGGCAGCCGAAGAGACAGCTCCGGTTTCCAACATGGCTGGCGCAGCGTCCTGTATAAGCCTACTGTGCATGCCTCAGCCTTAAGCCCCTCCCGAGAGGGCTTATGCAAATGACGCATGAGCCCTAACCAATCACAGGGCTTATGCTAATGAGGCATGAGCCCCAACCAATCCTGGGACTTATGCTAATGAGGTATTGGCCCTAACCAATCCTGAGAGAACAGGCCGCCTGCCCCGCCCCCTTGGAAGGGTATATAAGCAGTGCATTTCAGCTGCTTGGGGTTCCCCTTTTATGGATGAAGATTGTGCCTGGAATAAAAGAGCTGTCAAAGAAGAATCCAGGCGTGTTGTGTCTTACTTGCCGGCCGAGAAGACGGGCTTTAAAAATATCTTAGTACTGAAGACAGTCTCTAGAGTCCCGCTGGGAAGCAGGTTGTAGAATCCAAGCCACAAAAGCGCATTGTGGAGGCAGGGAGAGGGGCAGGATGTCTTCGTTTGTGCCAGAGAAAAGGATTTGGAAGCCTTTTTTCCAGTCCTTAGCACCATCCCAGGAGGAACCCACTGTCTGCCTTTCAATGATTCTTTGTAATGTTGTAAAAAAGTTATTTTAGGGTGTTAGAACTGTCTGCTGCCACCAAGGTCACTGTTGTCTGTGTCTCTTATCAGCTATGGAAGACCCCTTGGGCAGACTGCTATATCTGATAGTTGTTGACCCCAAACATGGGTCACATAGGCTTCATAATAGCTTATTCTAGCACCTCCTATCTGTTCTCTATTTAAAAAGAAAAAGTTAGCTAAATACAGAAGAGCTTTAAAAGGGTTTGATTAACCAGTCCCCTCAACCAAAGAATGCCATCCAAAATTAGTCTGCTGACTTCTGATCAATCTGTCTGATCAATCAGTCTGCTACTGATCAATCACATTGAACCTCATCTGAAAATGACCTGCTGCTGGGCTGTGAGTTGGTGACTCCTGCGAAGATGCAACACACGAGAGAGGAACATGGGCGATCCCAGTTGTTATGCCTGGTGTCCCATGATGACTTACGCCATTATCTGACATGTTAAAAATCGCTTGGAATTTTTTTTTTAAGTCATAATTATCTGATGGTAGAGTCCTATATTTGTCCTGGCCTCCAGGCCTCATAGGCTTCCAGGGCCTATGCTATGATTTGTACACTGAAACCTTCAGTAAGGTTCACAAGGTATTTTTTCCCCAACAGGGGCTCAATCTAGATGTGATAGAGATGCCTTTCCTGCCAGGAGTCTCACTCAAAAATGAAATATGTCTTGTGTAACCGAATATTCCCCATGGCGGGATCCCAGGTGTGAGAACTTTGGTCTTTAGAACATAAAGAGCAGACAGAAGAAATTAGCTTTTTACTTCATTTCTTCATGTGCTTCCATGGTGCAGATTTAAAAGTAAATAATCTAGGTACTTTCAACAAGTAGTTTAAACAATTTACTGGCATGTTTAAAATAAACTTATAATTTTGGGTGGGGGGAGTTGTTTGCTGTTTTGTTGTTCTTTTTTTTTTTTTTTTTTTTTTTTCAGATAGGGTCTCAGCATGTAGATCTGTCATAGACCTCACAGACATCTACCTGGCTGCTTGTACCTCCTGAGTGCTAGGATTAAAGGTGTGCACCACTACACTCTGCTACACTTGTAATTTACATCTGAGAATTAATATAGAACTTATCTCTGGAATCCATAATATTACCGGACATGGCCAATAGTCTGCCAATGTCTTGCTTGGCCAGCTCCTTAAGCATAATACGAGAACAGTGGGTAAAGGAGATTCTCTGTAGTACATCCAAACTCTAAGTATCTTTCCCACATTTAGACAAAAGGAAGGTTAATTCATAGAATTTTGGATTAAAACTATAACTTTAGGTATGTGTGGTTATTTGTACTTGTTATCCAAGTGCTCAGGACATGGATACAGGAGGATCATAAGTTCAAGGCCAGTATCAGATTTATAATTCTTAACTATAGCTTGACTATTTGGAGACCCTGCCGTATCAATGACCAGCATGGCACAGTAAACCTAAGACTACAGTAGTGTTGTACATACCTTGATGGTAACCATCAACTCTCACTGTGACTTAAGACCCACTCAACTAGAGGGATTTGATACCTGGTACTGGATGGATAGATAACCTTTCAGGGCTAGTGAAATCATAGTAATTGGAGAAGAATCTATAACCACTCATTTAGTATACCAGTGGGGTCCCTAACAGCAATCCATAAGCATTTGTCTTTAGACCCAAAGATAAGTGTAGTCTTCTTTCCTTCATTAAGGAAACTTCTTTTTGCAACAGAGACTATTAGAGAAAACTACAAGCATTCAAAATGCAGAGTTTTGAGCCCAGTCCCAATAGATGGGTCTACAAAACACTCCTGCATCCAAGGATCAGGAAATATTACACAAGAGGGGCCAGAAAGATCATAAGAGCTACATCATCAGGGGGTTTGCCATAAGATTATGTCAGAAGCTTTACTCATAAAGTCTCACCAAAGTAGAGCATGTGTACCATGCCACCAAAGGAAGGCATGGGACTGGTAAGGTGGGGCATGCTCAAACCCTGTAAATCTCAGAGTTTGAGAAGACAGGAGTACTACTAACTCCCTCCCTGTCTCCATGCTTTTGGGCACAAAACCACCACCCTAACTAGGTGATCATGGGACACCAGTTACGTAGCACAGCACCTGTAATTCTTCCCCGTACAAATAGAGCATCACCAGCATCTTAGCCTCAGACAATAGACAGTATTTACCCCCCAAAATCACATCCCACTCTCCAATGTTCATGCAGTCCCCTATCCACATGGACCAAAGCACACAAGTTATTTCATCAAGGATCGTCTGAGACTGACTGCTTTTACTGAGCTGTTACACTTGGGGAAGATTCTCTCTCTGGAAGACTCATCGTTGGACCTTGGACACACCTGCCTGGCTGCGCTCCTGTTGCTCACAAAGGATCACATCAGAGTGCTGGCTTCTGACATTGTCATCACCACTGCAGCCACTGTGGGACCCACTTGCCCTGTGATGTCCATCCATTCCTTCTCTAAGAGCTGTAACATTCCCAGCATTCCCTGCCAGACCAGAGCCCTGTGAACATTATTCCCAGACTCAGCTTCACACCTCCTTGCGCTGGTGTACAGAAGGCCTAATGCCCCAGAGGGAAGGGGCAGACTGTTGACCCACAGTGACTATAATTGAGACTGCTACATGGTTGAGTGCAAATCCTATCATATGAAACATATGAAAATCCATGAATTCTTCTTCATACAAGGTCATCACCCAACTTTATTTGACCAAGTCAATTGTTAGATCTGGTTCATTCCTGGCATCAACCAGTATCTATTAGGAGGAATCATACCTTCTTTGGAAGAGTTCTGTCACTCTCTTATGCGCTACTGATTATTATTTAATTCTATCTATAGAACTCAAGGCCAGGGTTATGGATCAGAGTTTTGGGTTACATCCTAAAAGAGAGAGATTTCAGGTTTTCAGACAAGAAGGAACTACAAGATCTAACTGGGGAGAGATGGGTTCCTGCTGCAGGCTCCGAGGCATTGCAGAGTCCACAGTGTACCTGGTTTGTTACCAGGCCCTGAGTACTGAAATGTTAACATTCCAGGAAACCCATAGACACTATAATTCAGGAGACTTGGGTTTTACAGAGGTATCTTTCTAGATGGTCTTTCTTTCAGGGTTCCATTTGTTTTTTACCCCAACCAGGTTTGAAGACCAAGTCTTCCCTGTATAGTCACCCCAGAAAATAAGGGATAGGTCTCACATGGAGCTTGAGTTTCAGTTTCTTTCTCTCCTCCGAAGGAGAGTAAGAGCCTCCTAGAGACAGATCAGGGACATCTTCTGGTTTTCATACCTGGCTTTCAGTTGCCTAGAGATTCCACACAGTTGCCCATTGTCTTTTTAATATCAGTTGTGGTTCTCAGCAATATTCACATAACCCCACTGGTGCCATCTCTATTCCCCTCCACTTACCATAGACCTCATCAGCTAGTGAGTTCTCTTCCATGAGTAAAATATTTCAGGTCACCCACAGGGACATTGCTTTGTGCCTCATCCCATCACTTTTTGGTGGTGGAAGATTGATAGTTTACTCTACTACAGGCTGGCCTGCAGTTCCCTATATATCCCAAGCTGTCCCTAAATTTGGAACAGTTCTCTTACTCAGTTTCCTAAGTGTTGGGATCCCAGGCATGAGCTACCATGCTGAGCTTTCCATTTCTACATTTTTTGAGTTGAGTCCTCATTGACCATCAGGTATCAGGGATTTAACTTCATAATTCCACTAGATTAGCCACCTTCTAGGACTATCCCAAAAAAATTTGCAAGATGGGTTCTATATCAAACATGGGTAATTGGATATAGCTTGGTGTCCACCAGAAATGAATATCTGTGGGAAAGGGGGTAAAAAAGCATAACACATGGAGTCCATTCATGCTATCCTCATGTTGGGCTGACATAGCTGGGCTTTCTTACCTCTGCTTCTCTCAGTCACTGGATACACACTACCCTGAGAAGGGCATAATCATGAGAGAGGAGGCCCTCTACGGTGGGCCACCCATAGGGGGATGGAAACTGGAGAAATTGGTCCTGCCTTGGAGGAGGAATGGGAGTGTATTTTCTCATCTGCCACAATCAGAGATGAACTGAAGGACTATGGTGTTGTTTTCATTCTGGTGATTATCAATTGCTTTATAAGCTAAAACCATTTTATAAATGGAAGGTAGTATTTCTATTTTCCTTGTGTGTTTTTTCCTACTCCAGGGGTAGAAATTTCATCTATTTCTTCATACAAAGGGAAATTTACTCTGCTCTTTTCTGGACTTTTTCCTGGACATTTGAATCTGTTGTTCTGAGAATAGTTTGAATAGGAGGGAATTCTGTCCAAGATAAAGATGCTACACAATAGAAGGTTCTAAAAAATATATAGTATGCAGGAAGAGAGAGAGGGATGGGGAGAACCTGGTGAGATGGTTTGAATAGACTTGGCCCAGGGAGTGGCACTATTTGGAGGTACAGTCTTGTTGGATTAGGGTGGATGTGTGTTACTGTGGGCACGGGCTTTAGGGCCCTCATCCTAGCTGCCTGGAAGCCAGTCTTCACAAGTTTGTCTTCAGAACAAGATGTTGAACTCTTAGCTCCTTCTACGCCATGCTTATATGAATGCTGCCATGCTCCCACCTTGATGATAATGGAGTGAACCACTGAAACTTTAAGTCAGCCTAAATTAAATGTTATCCTTATAAGAGTTGCCTTGATCATGGTGTCTGTTCACAGCTATAAAACCCTAACTAAGAAACCTGGAGTCCAAGGAGGTAAATATAGAATATGCAAATGCCCTGTGTTTCCAACCATGAAGCTGCTCTATGGTGGGCACACACAACTGTGAGGACACATGGTCTGGCTTGACAGGTATCAGAGCAATGAGCAATATGATAGCACCTTGGTGCTTTGTGACCACCTTTACCACAACTTTAAAATTAAAATGGTAAAGAGATGACACTAGCTACAAGAAGAGCTGTGCATTTCTAGATTACCTGGCAGGAGCCGAGCAAGGCTTTAGAAGTAGCTTGTGGGAAAAAATCAGCGGCACAAAAGTGTAATATTTATCAAAGTGTGTGGGCTGATTCTTCCCTGTAAAGGAACCCAGTGCGCACCCCCATCCTTCCTCACTTCCTTCCCTGTCTCCAGCCATCTGGACCTCTTCTCTCCAGATGGATGCTGACAGTAGGGTAAGCATTTTCTGCAAAGCTGCCTTCTTGTACCTGCTTGTCCCTCTGAGGTCAGCAGCAGGCATGCCCTCCTCCACACCCATCCTGTTTGCTCTTTCTGATCTCATTTAATCTGATCTCATTTCTTGTGCTAAGCTTGCTACTTACAGCCTCACTTTAGGAAAAATAACCCACCCTACTACTGTTTTAGTTTTGTCCTAAGGGTTTTTCTTCCCAGATTCAATTGGTTTTCTTTCACATCGCTTACATTGTATCTTTTTCCTCCAGTCCCCACATAGACTAGCCTGCTTGGGATTTTTAATTGTAAAGCAACATGTTGCAATATTTCTCATAGAAATTTCACAATGCCATTTCAGAAAATGACCTCTTGAAGGACCGTGACATGCAAATATGAGAATTCTGACTAAATTAAAACAATCCTCTTGCAGTGATTACCAAACATCATTAAAAATAGAAATTGAAAAATGCGCATTTCTCAACCTCATTGGAAATAAATGGAAAGGGGATGTGGAGGTTTATCCGTGGTGAGGACTATTTAATGAATCTGATTCATGTTTACTTAGTTCCGAGATGCTTCTCCTTCATAATACCATGATCTCATCAGTCCATGGTTAAGACATGCTAACTGACTGCAGGGCTTTGCTGAGAGGCTCTGACTTTCTTCAATTTATCCTGCTAATCATACAAAGGCTCTGGGATATTTAGGAGTCGCTCTGTGCTTCTACCCTTTCGTCTAGTCTCACAGCTTGCATCCACTTCTCATCCTTAGTTCTCATGTTTCTGTGACACTCACTCCCGCTTCCACTGAACAAGCACAATGAACATTCTTCAAAGCTGTATGTGCCTGAGAACATGCACATAAAAAGGACAAATCAAAGGTTTCATCCCATGGGGACATTTGGAGTAAAAGGAGAATAAAAATTGGACATAGTATTACCTGAGGACCCAGCTATACCAGTCCTGGGCATATACCCAGAAGATGTTTCAACATGTAATAAGGACACATGCTCCATTATGTTCACAGCAGCCATATTTATAATAGCCAGGAGCTGGAAACAACCCAGATGTCCCTCAACAGAGGAATGGATACAGAAAATGTGGTAGATTTACACAATGGAGAACTACACAGCTATTAACAACAATGACTTCATGAAATTCACAGGCAAATGGATGGAACTTGAAAATATCATTCTGAGTGAGATAACCCAGTCACAGAAGAATACACATGGTATGCACTCACTGATAAGTAGATATTAGCCCCAAAGCTCAGAATACCCAAGATACAATTCACAGATCATATGAAGCTCAAGAAGAAGGAAGACCAAAGTGTGGATGCTTCAGTGCTTCTTAGAAATGGGAACAAAATACTCATGGGAGGAAATATGGAGACAAAGTGTGGAGCAGAGACTGAAGGAAAGGCCATCCAGAGACTGCCCCACCTGGGGATCCATCCCATATACAGTTGCCAAACCCGAATGCTATTGCAGATGCTGGGAAGTGCTTGCTGACAGGAGCCTGATGTAGCTGTCTCCTCAGAGTCTCTGCCAGAGCCTGACAAATACAGAGGCAGATGTTTGCAGCCAACCATTGGACAGAGTGTAGGGTCCCCAATGGACGAGTTGGAGATGGGACTGAAAGAGCTGAGGGGATTCACATCCACGTGGGGTTAGCAACAGTGTCAACTGAAGAGAAACCCTGGAACTCCAGGGACAGGACCAGCAACCGAAGAGTATACATGGAGGGACCCATGGCTCCGACTGCATATGTGGCAGAGGATGGCCTTGTTGGACATCAGTGGAAGGAGTAGCCCTTGGTCCTGTGGGGCTTTGATGCCCTAGATTAGGGGAATGCCAGGGTGGGAAGGTGGGAGTGGATGGGTGGGTAGGGGAGTACCCTCATAGAGGTAAGGAGAGGGGGAACAAAATAGGGGGTTTCCAGAGGTGGCACCTGGAAAGGGGATAACATTTGAAATGTAAATAAAGAAAATATCCAATAAAGGAAAAAAGAATTTAAACTATTGGTATTAACATGTGAGAATAATAACAATGCATGAATAGCAAAGGAAGAAAGGAAGCAGAAAGGTTTGGTGGGTAGAAGACTCATATCTTCAGATGGGAGAGCAGAAAAGACAGCTATGGTTTAAATGTGAAATGTCTTCCAAAGGCTCATGGTTTGAATGCTGGTTGCTATTATTTTATACTTGTGGTGCTATGCTGAAGGCCATGGAGCCTTTAGAACAGTACTTTTCAACCTTCCTAATGCTGTGACCCTTTAATACAGTTCCTCATGTTGTGGTGACCTCCAACCATAAAACTATTTTTGTTACTACTTCCTAACTGCGATTTTCCTACTATTATGAGTCAGTGTGAATATCAGATACGCAGATGGTCTTAGACAACCCTGTGAAAAGGTCACTTAAACCCCACAGATTGAGAATCACTGCTTGAGAATGTAGGGGCTGGCTGTAGTTGGTTGAAGTAGGCCCTTAGGGGCAGGCCTTTGAAGGTTATACTAACTTTTAGGTTTACTGTGCTTTTCTGCCTCCTGGTCTGTGAGCATGCTGCAAACTAATTTCTGCCTTGTGAGCTGCCACCATGGACAGAACCTTTCTGTGCTGCCTTGCCATCCAGGCCCATGAGGGATTGTACTAACTAAAATGCTGAGGCAAAGGGACTCCCCCTCCTTTAGGTTGCCTCTATCAGATACTATGTTACAATGAGAAGGTAAGTAGTTACTATAGGAAATTGGATCATTGCTGCAGGATCATACCTGATCATGTAGTTCTTAGGCTTTTAGAACTGGTTTGTGGTGTGGGGTGGAAAAGTTTGGAGCTTCAAGCTAAAGAAGCCAAAGATTGCTATATAAGGAGCTTAAAGGACCGTTCTGGTGGGAAGCCAAAAAACAAACTCCAATAGAAATACAACCAGTAAGTTTTGCAAGTGAGATATTCCACCAGGTAACACACTCAGGTGATATGTCATTCCTATCACATTTTTCCCATATCCTGAAAATTTTAGGGATACAATGCTCGAGGAATGGCATAGTTGTAGCTCACTGATTTTAATGTGTTTATAATGAGAATTCAGAGCAAAATGTTGAGCAGAATGATATGAAAAAATGTATGATTTTTAAACATTTATTTCCTTGTGTGTATGTGTGTGTGTGTCTGTGTGTGTGTGTGTGTGTGTACGTGTGTGTGTGATATGTCTGTGTGAAGGTAGGTGTGTGTATACCATAGCATACATGTGAAGGTCAGAGGACAACTTAGAAGCATCAGTTTTCTCCTTCCACAACATGGGTTCTGGGTATCAAACACAAGTCTTCAGTCTTGGAAGCATGCACCCCTACCAAGTGAGTCATCTTGGTGGCTCAAAATATGCAGCTTGGTGAGCAAAGGAACTTTTAACGCCTTTAAAGTTTTAACAAATTAAGCACTGTTGATGAAAGCTGATAATCACTAAAGAAATCCCCCAAATGAGATACTGTATACTTTCCAATGAGATAACAGGAAATGTAGCTAGAAGGTTAGACCCTGACCCACTGAAAGCCCCAAGATTCAAAATTAAAAACTACATGGAAAACTTTCCTTTGAAGGGTTACATGTGAAAAAGTAAGTCACGGGAACTTTCTGCTGTAACATAACTGTTTAGGGAAGTATCTTTCTGGATTCAGCTTCCCATATACTCAGAAGATCTGGAGCCAAGGGGGCCTAGTCAACTCTCAGGCAACAGATCATCCATGTGATTCTGATTCTGTATGCATACAGAATGTAAGTGTTATAAGCTCGTGAATTCTTGCACCTAGGTCTCCCGCCAAAAAAGGCCATTAAGGGCAAGTAGAGTGTCACAGGCTCCCTTTTCCTGTAGAGAAGCCCTGGGAAGTCAAAGCTGTAAGAGATGAGGCTGGAGGCTGAGCTACAGTTGAGACGCGAGGATGTTGAAAATGACAGGAACATGGGAACCACCAAGGAAATCTTCAGGTGCCAAATGGAGCCAATCTGAAAGAGAGGCCACGTGTGCTGCAAATGACAAGACCATAATAAGGTTACCCAAACCTAGACGTTTTGAATCTCACATCATCCTCTTTATCACTTGGATGCCAGATAAAGGATTTTAGGAGTTAATATTTGCCCCAACTCTTTGTAAATGACCTTGTCCAATCTTTTCTTTCTATATCTTCATTCCTCCCTTTGGAATGGGAATGCCTATTATGGAATTATATATTGGAGTTATTTGGCTGGTCATGTTATGATCAATTTTTTTTTACAGGCTCACATCTGAGAATTCACCTTGAGCCTCATAAGAGAGTCTGGACCTTTGAACACATGTGTCTCTAGACACATGGAACTTCTGAAGTTAGACTGAATGCATTTTTCCTTATGAGCTAAGCATGAACCTTTGGGAGTCATGGATGGACTGCCATGGTTTCATGCTGAAATGTCCTCCACTGGTTCATGTTTTGAATGTTTGCTTTGTGGCTTGTTTTGTGACTTTCAGGCTTTAAGGACTTTTAGGAGGCAAAGCCTGGGTGGCTGGGTTAGCTGACCAGGAGTGTTCCTCCAACCAGGTCTACTGTGTACTTTCTGGTCTGAGATCATAATGTGAACAAGTCGCAGTTTGTAATGTGTGAACATAAAGAATATAATCTGTAATCTTTTCAGCTTTTTTTTAATTGAACATAATTCTCTGAACACCTAGCCATGTCGTGTTCCATAGAACAGCAGGCCCACGGTTTACTGATTCTCTCATTCTGTGAAAGAGTAAATGGTTTAAAAAGATGTGGCCTATTCTCTTATTATTAATAAAGATGCTGTGAACAGCTGGGTACAAGTTTTCTCTGAGATAAACACTTAAGAGGACAGTTGCTGGCTTTTCTGATAAGTGAATACTTAATTCTGTAAGTAAACCCAGCACTCTTTCCCAGAGTGCTATGCAATTTACATCCCCATTAGTAATATGGAATACTACTTACAATAATAAAATAAAAGCCCACACCCTTTTTATAATTCACCTCACTTCAAGTTTTCAATGAGGTCTGTCAGCTTTTACCAGTTTTATTTATGCTTACCTTTCTTACATCTCAGAGCTATTTATTCACATGGGTAGACTTCCAATATTTAAATATTTCTTGTTAAATCTGATTCCAATTGACTTGAAAATGTCCTGTGTCCTAGGATACTTATATATGCTGTACCATTTGGTTCCCAGAATAACATTAACCATTTCTCTATGAAAGCCATTAAACTATAGCAAATTACCAAAATATTTTGCCAAAAATTTCAGCAGAATTGAGTCAATACATTGCTATTTTTAATTGCCTTCTCCCAGATGTTTCTTGCATAACTATCTTTACATAAGTAGATATAAAAGTGATACAGTGCTGGTAAATGTTTAAAAACCTGCTTTGTAGCCTTTGCCAATTTCTTTAATGTAAATATTCCAATTATCTCCAACTCCAAGAAACTATGTTGATGACTTGAATGTAAACTTGGGAAGAAAGGATCTCTAAAGGCTTACAGCATCTGTAACTGTAGTTCCATAGGAGCCAATACCCTTCTGGTATACAGATGTACATGCAGACAAAACACTCATATACATAAACTACATAAATAAATCTTTAAAATATGCATATGTGTGCATATATCATTATATACTGTAGCTATAAAATATAGTATATATTAAAAAAACAAATAATAACCTTAAATGGTCAGATTGGGAGACAGTAAGACAGCTATGGTGGTAAATGTGAAATGTCTTCCAAAGTTCATGGTTTGAAGCTGGTTGCTATTATTTTATACTTGTGGTGCTATGCTGAGGCCATGGGCCTTTAGAACAGTACTTTCAACCTTCCTAATGCTGTGACCCTTTTAATACAGTTCCTCATGTTGTGGTGACCTCCACCATAAAACTATTGTTATGTTACCTTCCTATTGCGATTTTCCTACTATTATATGTCAGAGGGGAATATCGATACGAATGGTCTTAGACAACCCTGTGAAAAGGTCACTTAAACCCCACAGATTGAGAATCACTGCTTGAGAATGTTAGGGGCTGGCTGTAGTTGGTTGAAGTAGGCCCTAGGGCAGTGCTTGAAGGTTATACTAACTTTAGGTTTACTGTGTTTACGCCTCCTGGTCAGGAGCATGCTGCAAACTAATTTCTTCTGCCTTGTGAGCTGCCACCATGGACAGAACCTTTCTGGCTGCGCTGCCAATCCAGGCCCATGAGGGATTGTACTAACTAATGAAAATGCTGAGGCAAAGGGATCCCTCCTCCTTAGGTTGCCTCTATCAGATACTATGTTACAATGAGAAGGTAAGTAGTTACTATAGAAATTGGATCATTGCGCAGGATCATTACCTGATCAGTAGTTTCTTAGGCTTTTAGAACTGGTTTGTGGATGTGGGGTGGAAAAGTTTGAGAGCTTCAAGCTAAAGAAGCCAAAGATTGCTATATAAGGAGACTTAAAGGACCGTTCTGGTGGGAAGCCAAAAAACAAACTCCAATAGAAATACAACCAGTAAGTTTGCAATGAGATATTCCACCAGGTAACACACTCAGGTGATATGTCCATTCCTATCACATTTTTCCCATATCCTGAAAATTTTAGGGATACAATGCTCGAGGATGGCATAGTTGTAGCTCACTGATTTTAATGTGTTTTATAATGAGAATTCAGAGCAAAATGTTGAGCAGAATGATATGAAAAATGTATGATTTTTAAACATTTATTTCCTTGTGTGTATGTGTGTGTGTCTGTGTGTGTGTGTGTGTGTGTACGTGTGTGTGTGATATGTCTGTGTGAGGTAGGTGTGTGTATACCATAGCATACATGTGAAGGTCAGAGGACAACTAGAAGCATCAGTTTTCTCCTTCCACAACATGGGTTCTGGTATCAAACACAAGTCTTCAGTCTTGGAAGCATGCACCCCTACCAAGTGAGTCATCTTGGTGGCTCAAAATATGCAGCTTGTGAGCAAAGGAACTTTTAACGCCTTTAAAGTTTTAACAATTAAGCACTGTTGATGAAAGCTGATAATCACTAAAGAAATCCCCCAAATGAGATACTGTATACTTTCCAATGAGATAACAGGAAATGTAGCTAGAAGGTTAGACCTGACCCACTGAAAGCCCCAAGATTCAAATTAAAAAACTACATGGAAAACTTTCCTTTGAAGGGTTACATGTGAAAAAGTAAGTCACGGGAACTTCTGCTGTAACATAACTGTTTAGGGAAGTATCTTTCTGGATTCAGCTTCCCATATACTCAGAAGATCTGGAGCCAAGGGGGCCTAGTCAACTCTCAGGCAACAGATCATCCAATGTGATTCTGATTCTGTATGCATACAGAATGTAAGTGTTATAAGCTCGTGAATTCTTGCACCTAGGTCTCCCCGCCAAAAAAGGCCATTAAGGGCAAGTAGAGTGTCACAGGCTCCCTTTTCC
>JAJTUV010005601.1:0-19799 GCA_021653895.1 Mastomys natalensis
GCATTTGTGTTCTCTTAGGGTCTGCATGACATCTGACCTGGATCTTCTTGCTTTCATAGTCTCTGGTGAGAAGTCTGGTGTAATTCTGATAGGTCTGCCTTTATATGTTACTTGACCTTTTTCTCTTACTGCTTTTAAAATTCTTTCTTTGTTTTGTGCATTTTGTGTTTTGATTATTGTGTGACGGGAGGTATTTCTTTTCTGGTCTAGTCTATTTGGTGTTCTGTAGGCTTCTTGAATGATTATGGGCATCTCGTTCCTTAGGTTAGGGAAGTTTTCTTCTATGACTTTGTTGAAGATATTTACTGGCCCTTTAAATTGTGAATCTTCACTCTCTTCTATACCTATTATCCTTAGGTTTGGTCTTCTCATTGTGTCCTGGATTTCCTGGATGTTTTGTGTTAAGAGTTTTTTGCATTTTGCGTTTTCCTTGACAGTTGTGTCAATATTTTCTATGGTATCTTCTGCACCTGAGATTCTCTCTTCTATCTCTTGTATTCTGTTGGTGATGCTTGCGTCTGTGACTCCTGATTTCTTTCTTAGGTTTTCTATCTCCAGAGTAGTCTCCCTTTGTGATTTCTTTATTGTTTCTATTTCCATTTTTATGTCCTGGATGGTTTTGTATAAATCCTTCACCTGTTTGGTTGTGTTCTCTTGTGATTCTTTAAGGGCTTTTACCTGTTTACCTGTGTTCTCCTCGGATTCTTTGAGAATGTTATTTATGTCCTTCTTAAAGTCCTCCATCATCATCATTAGAAGTGATTTTAGATCTGATTCTTGCTTTCCTGGTGATATGGGGAGTTCAGGACTTAATGTGGAAGAACTAGGTTCTGATGATGACATGTGTTCTGGGTTGCTGGCCCTTGTATTCTTGTGCTTGCCTTTTGCCATCTGGTTCTCCTTGGTGCTACCTGTGCTGTCTCTGGCTGTAACCTGTCTTTCCTATTCTCTTGGTTGTGTCAGAACTGTTTAGGTTGGGTGTCGCTGCTGAGATTAGAGCTAGGGCCCAGGATCTGCTCAGTGCTTTGGTCTGGACCGGAAGGAATCAGTGCTCTGGGCCAGGAGTGAGTTCCTGGATCCCTGTGGGACCTGGTTACTCCCTGTTTGGGGCAGGTGTTGCTGCCTCCTTGCTTAAGAAGCTGCTCGAGTTAGAGCTCCTGGGAGCTATGCTTCCTCTGGGTTCTGTGAGATTGCGTGCAGGATTGCTGCCAGAGATCTGCTGAGCGCTCAGGCCCAAACCGGAAGGAACCAGTGCTGGGGCCAGGAGTGAGTTCCTGGGTCCTAGTGGGTCCCAGTTACTCCCGGTTTGGGGCAAGTGTTGCTGCCTCCTTGCGTATGAAGCTGCTTGGGTTAGAGCTCCTAGGAGCCCTGCTTCCCCTGGGTTCTGTGGGATTTGGTGTAGGGCTGCCGCCTGGGATCTGCTGGGAGCTCTGACCCAAACCGGAAGGTGCCGGCTCTCCAGGCCAGGAGTAAATCCCTGGGTCTCAGTGGGTCCCAGTGGGTCCCAGTTACTCCCTGTTTGGGGTGGGTGTTGCTGTCTCCTTACCAGAGATACTGCCTGGGTCAGAGCTGCTGGGTGCCCCACTTCTGCCGGGTTTTGTGAGGTTCAGTGCAGAGCTGCCGCTAGGCATCTGCTGCCTGAGCCCAGACCGGAAGCGGTGTCCAGCCACAACTTGAGTTTCTTGATGAGAATTCTATTTCTCCATTATTATTAATGGATCTTCCATAATGGTTATCTAACTTCAACTGTAAATTGTTTCAATACAGTTAAGATAGAAAGTTGAATTTGTATAGCGGTATTAAATAATCTCTTGGTTGCTAAGCCAATAATCACTCTATTTATTCTGTGACATGAACCTCTTCCTGGTTTGAGTGCACAGTATGTAAAATTGAACAAAGCTACTGGCTCTGGTATTTAATAACATGACTTGTTTTTAATCTGTAGATTTGACTCATGTGCTCTTTGTCTTATTCTAGCTAAGGATTTAAGAGTGTACTTTTTATCTTAGTTATCTTGGAATAAGTCCAAATCCAATCCATTTTTTCCTTAGGAAAATTTACTATTTTTTATGTTATTTGCTAATGTCTTTTGTGTATGTCTTTGTTTCTGATACATCTCTAGGTAAAAATCACAACTAAGAGGAACTATTCACAGAAACAGAGAAGCTTCCTCAAGAAGAAAATGTAGAGTTACGAGAGCCAACTTTACTACCATATGACCCTGCTTCCATACTTAGTTAGAGTTCACTTCTTTATTTCATTACTTCTCCATTTTTTTATTAGTGAAAGGTAAACAAAGAAAACTAATAATGTGGCCACACTGGGAAGAAGAGGCCCAGTGTACCAGACATCTAACTAACATGAGTCTTGGGTTTAAATAGAGGACCAGAGGCATGTATAACTGAACAGTCCCCGTAAACATCATTATTAGCCTCTCATCATCATAATCATTGTCTTTCTTGCAAGGAGATCCAAACAGTTTGTCAGAATGATGGGAAGTCTCTTTCTAGAAACAAAGCCCTCCTCTGGCTAGCATCAAGCTTCTGTCTTTTGTTTCTTCCATCATGAGACCCAGAGAAATTTGAATTTCTTGAGGTCTGTTGCCTTCATAGTGATAGTCTATGGAAGATCCATTAGTGTCTGTTAAAAAATATATATATTCAATCAGGTCTAGGAAGATGGCTTACTGGGTAAACGTGCTTGTCATGAGGATGTAACTTTGGCTCTCTAGCTTCATGTAAAAGCTGAGTTTACACAGTTAGACATATAATCTAGATTTTTGTTTTCTAGCCACCCAACTTAGCTGAAAACTGGAAATTTTCAGTAAAGACTCTGTCTCAGGAGAATGAAGCAAAAGGGATAAAGGAAGATACCTAACATGCTCCTCTGTTGGCCACATGCTAACCACATATCTCTGAACATCTGCATACGTACACATGTGCACACGTGCGCTCTCGAGAAAACACACACACACACACACACACACACACACACACCTTCATTCCAGGATAGTTGCAACTTTCCACTCTCTGTTTATATACCTAAATCTTTAGGTGAAAAATGCCTACTCCTGAAATGATTATCATAAGCATGATGGACTAGGAATCAATGTTGAAAGACTCTCAATTCCAAGTATCTCACTATGAAGCCCAGGCTGTCTTCAAGCTACTACTGCTTCAACTGTTTCAGCTTCGAAAATGCTAAGAGTCAGAGGTCAGCAATCACTGTAACATTAAACATGACTTCATTTTGAGTCTGAAAACTTCCCCGTCCCCCAAGGCCTGTCTTTAAATAATATATTCTGAAGGTAGTTCAGATTAACTGCCTGGTAGCTTAATCTCCACTGTTTCTCTTCATCAGGTTGAGATCTGTCCTCATTGATTTGATAGGATACCATGGTTAGGGATGTGGAGAGTAAATAAAAGATGCTTTGATTCACTACCAATGAACATTTATAGCCAATTTTTTGCAAGTAAGATGTGTAAACTCAAGTCGGAATTATCTGGCATCCCTTTTTGTACTATAATATAGTGAGTGATGGTATATCATCTCAAAAGTATAGCGCAGGTTCTTTGTCTAGAAGTTATGCTGTAGAGTACATGGAGATCAGGTACAAAACTCGTCAAATGGTAACCAACATAAGAATCACTGGTAGAAAACTAGTTTGTAGCCAATGAGGTGGCTCACTGGGTAAGAAAATCTGTTACCATGTCTGATTGTTGAAACCTGTTTCCAGAGTTCACATGATGGAAGGAGAGAAAGGACACCTACAAATTGTACTTCACATGGATGTCCATATGCTTGTGAGAATATACTCATAAACAAAATCCAAAAATGTCAAAGAAAATTAATCTGAAAAACAAGTTCTTGTTTATAGTTGTACTTCTTAGACAACTGTGCAGTTAATTTTAACTGTCGATTTGACACAACGCAGAGTGCCCTGGAGGAGTCATGTTGAGGGTTTTTATACATGAATTGGCCTCTGGGAATCTCTGTGGGGAATTGCCTTTAATAAGTTCACTCATGAGGAAAGAAACAACATACTGTGGTGGTATCATGCCTATTGATCAGCAGTTCTCAACCTGTGGGTCGAGACCCATTTGACAAACTTCTATCTTCGAAAATATTTACATTTGATTCATAACAGTAGTAACATTACAGTTATGAAGTAGTAATGAAAATATTTTTAAGGTTGGGGCTCACCACACTTGATGAGCTGTATTAAAGGGTCACAGCATTAAGAAGGTTGAGACCCACTGCTAGGCAGAGGCTGGCAAGTTGTGTAAGTGAAGAAATGGAGCTGAGCTCAGGCCAGAAAGGACACATGCATTCATCTCTCTTTTCTATTTTCTGTGGATGTGACTTGACCAGCTGCTTCATACGCTTCCTACTGAGACTGCCACACAGTGATGAACTCTAACCTATAATTGTGAGCTAAAATAAACCTTTCTTCGGTACACTGCTTTTTGTCAGAACTTTTTATCACAGCAACAGAAATTGAACAGGGACAATGACCAGTGTCTGATAACTTCAATCTGGTAAGAGACATGTTAGGAGTTTCAGGTGTTAGGCCCTGATTGTCTTTGCTTAAAGAGCATAGTCAAGATGCAATTGGGAACACATGCACATGGGCTTAGTGACAGCCCACTAACATTCTAGATGAGAGCTTAATAAAGTGCTCTCTCAAGCCTTGCACCGGAGAAGGCTGATATGCTACAGTACGGAAGTAAATAGAGTTAGCATATAAAGGATCCAGACACAATTACAATACTACACAGAATCACCATAGAGATATCTTTTGCATATGAACACATTTTTTTTTTACCTTTGGAGCAAAATTTAGAATCTCTGGCTCCACACTGACATAAAACAAACATCAGACTTCTAAAAATGTAGGGAACAGTGCTAGTAAACACAAGCAAATATCTTCTGGTGTACAAGTGTGTATCTCATATACTCAATAACAAAATGTTTATTTCATCAGAGTAAATATCTATAGACCAGGGTTTCCAATAGCAGCTGTGTATGCTCTTAATGAAATATATGTGCATATCTTACACAGGACAGTTCATATACTTAATTTATGACTTTCTGATCTGAACTTACCCTGTTTCTTCTTTCATACCCTTAAGATTAGAGTTATTCGGTGTCTCTTCTAAAGGTCATCCCTATTGAAATATGCTGAAACCTCTAAGGTCAGGTCTCCTAATTCAGCCTTACCTTTCTGGATTGCTATGAATTCTGAGATGACATGATCATTTTCTCCCTGAGTGCTTGTCACTTCTGCATCACCAAGCACTTCTTCCTCTTTAGTCAAAATTAATTTCACGGTAGCACTATTTATCCCTTGTTGCCTCTCCAGACTTCCCTATCCCCTGGGAGCTGAAATTGTCAGGAATATGACTTCGGAATTTGTCAGGTTTGCCACTTCCACCAGTCATCTGGATCTGTGTGCCATTGATTGCCATACGCGCCCAAGTCTCTGCACAGGGCCCATCTGTGTCGTTCACTGAGAATACATCCTGCAGAGCTGGTGACACACAGCATAAGTGTGGCTTAGGATCTTTCTAGCACTGAACTAGCTTAAATGCTCCTCTTTCCCACTATGGAGACTGTCTCTTCTAGAGTGAAGCTCAAATCTATAAACCTGTATTTGATAATCCCTTAGTGTTTCTGTTAACTTTCTTCTTTTTCACTATTTTAGCCCCATAAGAAAGAGATGTCTAAACTACTCTATTTAGGTTCAATAGACCAAAATTTTTTCCTTCTGTTAAAATGTTTACAATTATGAACTCCTATTCATTATCCTCTGATTTGTTATTTATACTCTGTCACATCCATAGAAACAACTAAGCTGTTTTCTGTATCCCATTCCTTTTGCTGTGCTCCCTTTCTTTGGGAAAACTGAAGATTTTCATGACCATTATGGTTCCTCTCTGTGTGCAGTCTATTATTTCTGTTTACCTTCCTCCTTTTCAAATTTCAATGTAAATGTTTGATCTGTTTGTGTAAAACTTTTATCAGCTAGTTTTCTGCTACCTGTTTAATCTTTATAAATTGAAGACTGTCCTTTTTACAGTTCTGATTTTTCTGATCTCATAAATAAGAATCCAGAAACCATTCTATGAATTAAGGTATATATTTCCTCCAAGTTCTTTCACTTGCTAAACACTAGCCTCCAAATAAAAGACAGACAAGCATCTACCTGCACTGCACTTGCTAGAACTGTGTTTCAGAATTGATGTACAGATGGTGACAACCCCTGTCAAAAACTAAAGCACAAAAGTGTCCTTGAAACCTGAGGAAAACTCAACACAGTGTCATTATTTGAAAGATTTGTCCCTAACACAAACACATACATGCCATACAAACATAGTAAAATACTACATCTACTTAATTAACATTTGCAAATAATTTGGAATTTTATTATGTAATCTTGAGTAATACTCCAAGAAGCATGCATAAACATACATATATATGTATAAGATATATGTGACATGTGTGTGATATGATATATGTAATATATGATTGATATATGATATATGGTATGGGATATGGGCTACATGGGATATGTGACAAGTGATATATGATATATAATATAACACACATAATATATGGTATATAAAACATTATATAATATATTATATATACATATTAATATTAGTTTTGGTTTTGGAAGGGTTTTTAACATAAGGCTATGTATCTCAGGTTGACTTGAAGCTTAGTAGATAAAGCAGGCTAATCTCAAACTTACAGCGTCCTTCTGCCTCAGCTTGGTAAGTGCTGGAATTGTGGGCACTGACCACCACCCATCTGGTTCCGAAAAGCATATTTTAATATAATAATACATAAAACCCATTGACAGCTTACAATGTGTTAGATATTAGTGAATTATATATAAATCTATAGATATATGTACATACTCTTATATATACATGTATATGTATTTATTCAGCAAATACATA
This sequence comes from Mastomys natalensis, assembly GCA_021653895.1. Lineage (NCBI taxonomy): Eukaryota > Metazoa > Chordata > Mammalia > Rodentia > Muridae > Mastomys > Mastomys natalensis. The sequence goes on from JAJTUV010005601.1 coordinate 6,966, forward strand.
CTAAGAATTTGCTCTTTGGTAGTACATGTTTTGTTTTTCCAAGTACAATAGTAAATCTCTCATATTAGTAGGAAATGGAAGCTTAATTCAAAATATATTTGCAGTAAATAATAAACAGGAAAGCCAAGAGAGAAGAGGATTATATCATTTAATGATACATGGTGGACTTCAAGTTTTCAATATATAAACAGGGAAGTCTCACCTAGAAAGTAACTTTTAATTAAATGCTAGAGTTACCTGGGAAGCTCAGTTACACATTTAAGAGTTCTCTGCAAAGGCTCCTCTTTGAATAAAGGCTGTGATATAAAGATCATGTCCAGCTTTTATGCCAGGCTCCCCCTCTCCACCATACATTGATCACTGGTGCGCCAGGGAATAGTGAGGAACAAAAATATGGCTGAGAAGCACACACACAGTAGCCAAGATGTAGAACCACAGTTGGAAATATAAGAAGGGATTTTGCCTCTTATTGCATTGGAAATGTCAAGCCACTAGAGACTGCTGAGAAAACTGTCGTGATTTGACAGCTTTTAACCGGGTCATTTTAGCAGCTCTGTTGAGTTCAGCTAGTGTAAGAGCAAGAGCAGAGGAAATGAGAGCCTTGCAGTAAAATTGGTTAAAGGCAGCAGTGGCCTGGATCTGAGTCTTGGCAGGAGCATTTTCAAGAGGGAGGGTCAATTTTAGTTTTGTGTTGTTTGTAGATATGTTCCTTCTTTGGGTAACCAAAAGTGAGGTCATTGAGTAAAATGGACACAAGTACAGGGAAAACGGTCAGCTCGGCAGACGGTCAAGGTCATAAATAGCAAATCTTAAATGATTGATTAGTGGCTGGGAACAGAAAGCTATGCCATTCCTTTTACTCCTTTAACAATATAAAGTGTTTTTCCAAATTTATATCTACTTTAATCATGAAACAATAAGACCTAAATACATATGAAATGCACATTAGTTGAGACAGACGACTCTTTTTATTTTACTTTATTTTTTATTAGGTATTTTATTTGTTTACATTTCAAATGCTATCCCCTTTCCCCGGTTTCCCCTCTGCAAACCCCCTATCTCATTCCCCCTCCCACTGCTTCTATGAGGGTGCTACCCCACCCACCCACTCACTCTGACCTCACCACCCAGGCATTCCCCTACACTGAGGCATTGAGCCCTCACAGAACCAAGGGCCTCTCCTCCCATTGATGCCAGATAAGGCCATCCTCGGCTACATATATAGCTAGAGCCATAGGTCTCTCCATGTGTACTCTTTGGTTGGTGGTTTAGCCCCTGGGAGCTCTCGGGGCTCTCCTTGTTTAATATTTTTGTTCTTCCTATGGGGTTGAAATCCCCTTCAGCTCTTCCTGACAGGATCCTGATAGAGCAGTCTCCAGAGAGGCTCTGCTACAGCCTGACAAATACAGATGTGGATGCTTGCAGCCAACCATTGGACTGAGCATGGACACCCAATGGAGGAGTTAGGGAAAGGACTGAAGGAGCTGAAGAAGCCAGATAACTCTACAAGAATTGTTCTGGAATTTGAATTCAAACCCATTTTGCCACTAGAGTCTGGTTCAAGAAATGTCAATTATTACTTGTCCATAAGGGCTACAGCTAATTACCAATAAGCAAATATAATTTTTCACATTTAAAGTATCTAAAAAGTATGTATCATTAGTGGCCATGATGGTTTCTGGAGGCCCTTGTGGGTCGGTTTATTCTTAGGAAGGCAGAAAACTCACTTCCCATTTTCCTGTGTTAGAAGCATTCTGAAATCTCACGAAGAAATGACTATGTCCAGTTGCTACCTCTGGGTCATGCTCTGACGTCTTTCAACCCACTGTTAGCACTCTGTGTTATATCTCCTAGGACTGAATTTGAACTAATTACTTTCCTCCTTGTAATGGGTTTTAATCTTCTGTGATCTTGCCTTTCATCTATCTTTATCCCTCAAAATCTTTGTCCTTTTGACCCCTCTTAATTGCCATTTTCTGTTATGTATTAGAATCCTTCTGGTGAGGATCCTGTTCTCCCTAACTGGGCCGCCTTGTCTGGCTTCAGATGGAGAGGATGAACTTAGTCCTGCAGTGACTGCATGTGCAGGGGGCGGTGGAGAGGAAGGTAGTGCGGGGGTGGTGGTGTAAGGATACCCAGAGAGGAGTGATACCCTGAGTGGGGCTCTCCCTTCTCAAAGGAGAAAGAGGGAGATCAATGAGGAGAGGATGTGCGTGAGAGAGTAATGGGTGGAGTAGGTAGCTGATACTGGGATGTAAAGCGAGTAAATACACTTTTAAAAAGAAAGAAAACACTAGCTTTAATTACTTCATTTGAATGAAGGGAAACATAATGTAAATCACATGTTCTAAACCTCCCAGATTTGTAATGTACCTATAAATTTTCTTGTCCCTAGTAAAAAGTCTGGAGCAAATGAAAAACATTGGGGAAAAGTCGAAGTTAAATATAAACCTGGTGATCACCCACGGCTAAGGGATGGGATTCTCTGCTATTGAGTCAGTCTTCATTTAATGGATCAGATAGAGAACTCAGCTCAGGTATGCGTGATGCTGATTGCGCTTTGCTTGCTTTTGCCTCAAGCCACTCTCAGCGTTGTCTCTAATGATGCTCAGATGAGGTGTAGGGGAAAATGCTCCCTAGTCTGGGAGATTCATTCCGCTACCTTTTCTGAGAATGCCGGAAGTCTACTTGGTGCGAATTGGAAGTCTACTTGGTGCGAATTCCACCAGCGAGCTTTAATTTCTAGGCAGTCACTCTCTCAAGAGGCCTTCCAGAAGTCCATCCCTTCAGCTCATCCCTGAATGCACTGTGAGCAAGTTGCAGGCTACCTTTCCCAAAAGGGCGTTATTAATGGACTCGGTTCAGAAGCAGAGATAGTGCCCTGGAAAATGCGGTATTGATTTCCCTCTTCTTTCTCCCTGTTTCAATCACTGCTCGTTTGAATGGCTTTCATTTTTAGCAACAACAAGAGAATCTTCGAAGAGAAGTGTTTTATAGGATCAGCCTGAAATAAAATCACCGCTCAATTTAAGCTCTGAAAAATACTATTGATATTTTAATAGAAGTTTGGAGAACCTATTGTGAGTTCAATAATAGCTACAAGGAGTTTATACACAGAAATCATACTTAGAGATCATTTTATTTCTTGGACAGTATGTGTTAACAGCAAATAAAGGTTTAAAGCTCCACTCTGCAGTACGGAACACAAGAGTCTCAAGAGTGTGGAAATGTTCCGTGTTCCTCAGAGTGGGTAAATACCTTTTTATGAGTCAAATGGTTTGTCTCTAATTGACCCTTATAGAAAAAGCCTAGGGAGGTTTTCTCCTAAGCTCTCTTTGTCCCATTGGAATCAGGAAATCTCAGCCGTCTTACAGCTTCAGACCTGTAGCCCATGGAATCATATTACATTCTGGCTCACCCCAATAACAATATGACTTAACAGAAATGGCAAAGGCTCAAAACATTCATTTCCCCTTGATGAGTGCCTGGAGTCTTTTTTTTTTCCTACCTGGTATATAGTACTGATTCTTTTTGCTATTATTCTCCGATATCCTTGAAAATACCTATGGATCTTCTCAATTCAGAATCTCATTGTTCTGTATAAACATATTCACTAAAGAAATGTGTCAATGATGTGCTAATAGGCATTACTTACATGCGGAGTGTGTACTCAGTACTAGGTGGTGCTTATGACCACTATGCATACTTAGAAGACTGAGTTTTTATTCAGTACTAGGTGGTACTTATGACTATGCAGACTTAGAAGGCTGAGTTTTTATTCAGTACTATATGGTATTGATGGTTACTTTTAAGGTGACTATGCATACTTGGAATACTGAAACTTTATTCAGTACTAGGTGGTACTTATGACTACTTTTAAGGTCACCATGCATACTGAGAAGATTCTATAGCACTATGTGCTTCAGAAGGCAACAGTCTATCTGTTAAGAAGAAGGTGTGTAAGTATAAAACATGACATATCTTCCAGATTAACTGTGTTTAATACAATGCATGTTTTAGACCATGAAAGTAATTTTCACAGAATGACCTTGATGAGGAGAAAGAAAGCACAGAATGCCAGAAACAAAGGTACAAGAGAAAAAGCAAGCTCTCCTCAGTTTATCTGGGAAAATTAGGTTTTCAAATGCAAGGAAAGGAGAGGAAATAGGATGAGAAGGAAAATGTTTCTGAGTTTGGTGAATCAAATCTATGATTTTAGTATGCCACACAGAATAAAGGAGCCTTGGTCAGACTGGGTAAAGGGTTATCCACTTTAAAACGTGACTGATAACCTGAGCAGCTCTATATAAGGTATGATTCTAGACTCTAAGGGTAACTATGAAATGATGAGGATAGGAGTTATTACACAGAATGCCAGACCAAACGATTACTATGAAAATGGAAAACAAGCGTCAGTTTGAAAAATATTGAAGAAGGTGTGATTGACTAAATATGGAAGGCAAGGGAGCCAGAGTAACACAAAAGGTTAACTGATATGCTACTAATAAAGGAAAAAGACAGAAAAATTGACTTTGTTTTTCTGGTAGATTAAGGTGTAGAACATAATGCTGGAGGCAGGATGTTTGATGGAAAACCACACTGTCTCTGTCTTTTTGTCTGTCATCTGTCTGTCTGTCTGGTCTCCCTTTCTTTCTTTTCTTTCTTTCTTTCTTTTCTTTCTTTCTTTCTTTTCTTTCTTTCTTTCTTTCTTTCTTTCTTTCTTTGTGTCTGGTCTACCTTTCTATGTCTGTCTGTCTATCTGTCTGTCTCTCTCTCTCTCTCTCTCTCTCTCTCTCTCTTTCTCTCCCCCCCCATTTCTTTTTATTATTTTGTTTCTCCAATTTAGGAACTCCTCTTTTTCTCATCTTGCTTAGAGTTCTTGGACTGCATGAACCTATAGCCATAAGATCTTTGACAAAGAAATCATATATATTGTGTGTGTGTGTGTGTGTGTGTGTGTGTGTGTGTGTATGTGTGTGTGTGTGTGTATGTATATATATATATATATATATATATATATATATATATATATACATATATATATATATGTGTGTGTGTGTGTGTGTGCGCATGCACATATATATTATATACATATATACACATCAATATGTGTCTATGTACATATGTATCATATACATAAAAAGAGTTAAAATGGAGTAACCTATAATGATGTGAAATGTCCATACTAGACATAAAATGCTAAATCCCTAATACTAGGTATAGGTGGTTTTTTGTTTTTCGGTTGTTTTTGTTTTGTTGGAAGTGCTAGCCACTGGGTTATTATAGACCACACCTCAAGAATTAGAGAATGCTACTACTGTCCTCAGCTATCCCACAACTTGATGATAAGACCATGTTGCTGAATAAACTACACACTGTACTCATGGAGCTTAGATAAATAAGGAAATCTTTATATCAGAGGCTACGAGGCTACTATACAGATAGTTATAGTTTTCATACTAATAATATATAATTAGAAAACAAAGAAAACTGTACAATTAGTAACACTATAAAAACTTATTAGAAAATTTAATTACTGAAGAAAAACTAATTTTATTACCTTTATTATTTTGAGATAATATAATCACATGACTATTTCCTTCCTTTTCTTCTCTTGAAACACTCCAAATTCTCTTTCAAATTTATGGCTTCGTTTTTTTCACTAACTGTTGTTAAATACATATATGTACATATTTAAATATTCTTAGATATAACCTGCTTAGTCTATATAGTGTTACTAGCATGTATGTGTTTATGACTGACAGTTTTGTGTTTGACAATCATTCGGTATGCTCTTCCCTAGGGAAGACTGTTTCTCTCAGTCAGTATCTCTTCGTTGTCTGTAATTCTTTGTGTAGGTCTACTCTGGCCAGTCTGTTGTTGTCCTTGTTCAGCTCATGCTTAGGCAGCCATGTTGGTGAGACTTTATGGGTGTAGCTTCTGACATCACTAGGAGACACAGTCTTACAGCAAACTCCCTGATTCTCTGGATCTTGCAGTCATTTCATCCTTTCCTTTTAATGTTCCCAAAACTTTGGATATGGAAGTTGTTCTGTAGATGCATCAGTTGGATCTGTGCTCCATAGCTCTACATTTTTATGGTTATATTTGTCTATGATGGTCTCCTTCTGTTGTGAAGAGAAGTTTCCTTAATGAGGAATGAGGGCTACACTTATAAGAACAAATATTTAAAATGGAGTTGGGGATTGTGCTGGTTTAGCAAAGTGGTGGTTGTAGGTTCTCATCCAAGGTCCATGAATACACAAGCCCTGGATATTTGGTTATGGTTCCAGTACCAGGTATGGTTTCCTTTTATTGATTGTACTGTAAGTCCAATTAGGACTCTTGATTACTTCCCTCCTTTGGAAGATTGCATGGCATGTTCTGGAACAATGAAAGCTAGTCTTCATGGAGGGGGCTAGACCTCATGGTGTTTTCAGCAATAGGGAGAACTTTCCAGTGTTACCTACCACCTAATCTCATCTTCCTGAAGAATTGCCACATTGATTTCCATAGTAGCTATATGAGTTTGCATTCTATCAGCAACAGATGAAGTTCCCTTTATTCTACAAGTTCAAGCTCCTCAGCAGGAGCTGTCATTCAGTTTATTTATCTTGGCCATTCTGACTAGTGTAAGATGGAGTAGTTTTGATTTGAATTTCCCTGAGACAGCCAAGGACATGACCAATATGTTGTAATGTTTATGGAGTCCTTGGACAACCATGACTACTTACTCCTTTGATTTTTTTTTTTTAATTTTTAAAAAACTTTTCTGAGACAGTCTATGTAAGACCAGTCTGGCTTTAAGAGTATTGAGTCTTTTTCTGTGTGTGTGTGTGTGTGTTTCTGTTTTCATTTTGAGACAGTCTAGAGTACCTAACCAAAAGAGGATTTCTTTTACCTTCTGCAGATGTTTTTCTTAGATAGTCTTGATTCTTGTACAGAGCATTGTTAACCTAGGTAAGAAAATTTTATTTAAACTATATGACAGACTTTTGTGTACTATTGAATACTTTTTGAAAATAGTTAATAATATGATTACTTATGACTTTTTCCAACATCATTAATCTTATTTTACCCCCTTTCTTCTGTATTTATTTCCCTAATACCTCCATAATTAAAGACCTCATTTTCTTTTCTTTAATTAAATTGTAGCCATTCCTCCTCATATTTCCTCCTTCATCCTCCTTTCCCTTCCCTTTCCTATTTGAACCTCTTGGTCTAGCAACCACCAGGTTGGTTCATCCATAACTAGTATTCTATTTATCCTACCTAGAGAGATCTGTCCTTTCCCTCTAGTCCCTTATTCTACACCTAACCTCTGTGGTTGTTTAGATTGTAGTTTGCACCCTTGCCTGGTCCTTTGGCTGGGGAAGACACCTAGCTGGTCTACTCCTGTGGAGATACCTTATGCTGAGCCATCCTAGAGGACCTACTGCACTCAGAGCAGCAGGTAAGAACCCCCTCCCACTCCATATGCCCCAGAGTTACAAATGGGAGCCAGGGGCACTCAAGACCCATCAGCCACCCAAACCCTGCCCCTCCAGAATTCCACTTCCCTTCCGCCCCTCGACTGGTCCTTTTGGCTGGGGTAGATACCTAGCTGGTCTGCTCCTGTGGAGACATGGTATCCTGAGCCATACTAGAGAAACCACTGTATTCAGAACAGCAGAACTTCAGGATCCCAGAGCCAGCCTGAGTCCCAGGAGTTCTTCCAACCAGGAGCTTAGGATCACAAGATCACAGAGACATCTGGACTCTGAGGAGTTCTGACACAAGAAAGATAACTGGAAAGACAGACTCCAGTAAGGCACAGTGAGTGCAGGTAACACTAGAGTTAGCCAGATGGCAAAAGGCAAGCAAAAGAACATAAGCAACAGAAACCAAAGTTACTTGGCATCATCAGAACCCAGTTCTCCCACCGTAGCAAGCCCTGGATACTCCATCACAACGGAAAACCAGGATTCCGATTTAAAATCACTTCTCATGATGATGATAGAGGATTTTAAGAAGGATATAAGTAACTCTCTTAAAAAAGTACAGGATAACACAGGTAAACAGGTAGAGGCACTTAAAGAGGAAACACAAAAATCCCTTAAAGAATTGCAAGAAAACACAACCAAACAGGTGAAGGAATTGAACAAAACCATCCAGGATCTAAAAACAGAAATAGAAACAATAAATAAGTCTCAAAAAGAGACTACTCTGGAGATAGAAAACCTAAGAAAGAGATCAGGAGTCATAGACACAAGCATAACCAACAGAATACAGGAGACAGAAGAGAGAATCTCATGTGCAGAAGATACCATGGAAAACATTGACACAACTGTCAAAGAAAATGCAAAATGCAAAAATTTCCTAAACCAAAATATCCAGGAAATCCAGGACACAATGAGAAGACCAAACTAAGGATAATAGGTATAGATGAGAGTGAAGATTCCCAAATTAATGGGCCAGTAAATACCTTCAACAAAATTATAGAGGAAAACTTCCCTAACTTGAAGAACAAGATGCCCATATACATACAAGAAGGTTACAGAATGCCAAATAGACTAGACCAGAAAAGAAATACCTCCTGTCACATAATAATCAAAACATCAAATGCACAAAACAAAGAAAAAATGCTAAATGTAGTAAGGGAAAAAGGTCAAATAACATATAAAGGCAGACCTATAAGAATTATATCAGACTTCTCACCAGAGACTATAAAAGCCAGAAGATTCTGGACTGACATCATACAGACCCTAAGAGAACACAAATGCCAGCCCAGACTACTATACCCAGCAAAATTCTCAATCACTGTAGATGGAGAAACCAAGATATTCCATGACAAAATCAAATTTGCACAATATCTTTTCACAAAACCAGCACTTCAAAGGATAATTGATGGAAAACCCCAACACAAGAAAGGAAACTACAACCTAGAAAAAGCATGGAAGTATTCTTCCAACAACCCCAAAAGAAGATAGCAACATAAACATAATTCTACCTCTAATAACAAAAATAACATGAAGCCACAATCATTTTTCCTTAAGATCTCTTAACATCAATGGACTCAATTCTCCAATAAAAAGAGAGACTATCAGACTGGATACACAAACAGGACCCAGAATTTTGCTGGATACAGGAAACACACCTCAGTGGCAAAGACAGACACTACCTCAGAGTAAAAGGATTGAAAACAATTTTCCAAGCAAATGGTCCCAAGAAACAAGCTGGAGTAGCCATTCTAATATCAAATAAAGTCAACTTTCAAGCAAAAGTAATCAAAAAGATAGGGAAGGATACTTCATACTCATCAAAGGAAATGTCTACCAAGATGAAACTCTCAATTCTGAACATCTATGTTCCAAATACAAGGGCAACAACATACATAAAAAAACTTTACTAAAGCTCAAAGCACACATTGCACCTCACACAATAATATTTCAACACTCCACTTTCAGCAATGGACAGATCATGGAAACAGAAACTAAACAGAGACACATTGAACTAAAACAGAGGTACAGCGAAACTAACAGAAGTTATGAACCAATTGTATTTAACAGATATCTATAGAACATTTCATCCTAAAACAAAAGAATATACCTTTTTCTTAGCACCTCATGGTACCTTCTCCAAAATAGACCATATAATCTGTCACAAAACAGGCCTCAACAGATACAAAAAAATTGAAATAATCCCTTGCATCCTATCAGATCACCATGGTCTAAAGCTGAACAATGCTCTACTCAATGATGACTTGGTCAAGAAAGAAATAAGGAAAGAAATTGAAGACTTTTTAGAATTTAATGAAAATGGGGAACCATCATACCAAAACTTGTGGGACTCCATGAAAGCATGCTAATAAGAAAACTTATAGCTCTAAATGCCTACAAAAAAACTGGAGAGAGCATACACTAACAACTTGACAGCACACCTAAAAGCTCTAGAACAAAAAGAAGCAAAGACACCCCAAAAGGAGTAGAAGGCAGGGAATAATCAAACTCTGGACTGAAATCAACCAAATTGAAACAGAAAGAACTATACAAATATCAACAAAAAAAGGAGCTTGTTCTTTGAGAAAATCAACAAGATAGATAAACCATTACCCAGATCAACCAGAGGGCACAGAGACAGTATCCAAATTAATAAAATCAGAACAGAAAACACAGACATATCAACAGAAACTGAGGAAAGTAAAAAAATCATCAGATCCTTCTACAAAAGCCTATATACTCAACAAAACTGGAAAATCTGGATGAAATGGACAATTTTCTAGATAGATACCAGGTACCAAGTTAAATCAGGATCAGATAAACCATCTAAACAGTCCCATAATCTGTAAAGAAATAGCAGCAGTCATTAACAGTCTCCCTACCAAAAAAAACCCAGGACCAAATTGTTTTAGTGAAGAATTCTATCAGACCTTCAAGGAAGACCTAATACCAATTCTCTTCAAACTATTCCACAAAATAGAAACAGAAGGATCACTACCCCAATTCATTCTATGAAGCTACAATCACACTCATACCCAAACTCACAAAGACCCAACAAAGAAAGAGAACTTCACACCAATCTCCTTGTGAATATTGATGCAAAAGTACTCAATAAAATTCTAGCAAACCGAATCCAGAACACATCAGAAAAACCATCCATCATGATTCAAGTAGGCTTTATCACAGGAATGCAGGGGTGGTTCAATATTCAGAAATCCATCAATGTAATCCACTATATAAACAAACTCAAAGAAAAAAACTGCATGATCATATCACTAGATGCTGAGAAAACATTTGACAAAATTCAACATCCCTTCATGATAAAAGTCTTGAAAGATCAGGAATTCAAGGCCCATATCTTAACATAGTAAAAGCAATATACAGCAAACCAGTAGCCAACATCAAGGTAAATGGAAAGAAACTTGAAGCAATCCCACTAAGATCAGGGACTAGACAAGGCTGCTCACTCTCTCCCTACCTATTCAATAGAGTACTGAAAGTCCTAGCCAGAACAATTAAACAACAAAAAAGAAGTCAAGGGGATACACATAGGAAAGGAAGAAGTCGAAATATCACTATTTGCAGATGATATGATAGTATACTTAAGTGACCCCAAAACTTGCACCAGAGAACTCCTGAATCTGGTAAACAACTTCAGCAAAGTGGCTGGTTATAAAATCAACTAAAACAAATCAGTAGCCTTCCTCTATTCAAAGTATAAATAGGCTGAGAAAGAAATTAGGGAAATGACCCCTTCACAATAGTCACAAATAATATAAAATACCTTGGTGTGAATCTAACCAAGCAAGTGAAAAATTTATATGACAAGACTTCAAGTCTCTGAAGATAGAAACTGAAGAAGATCTCAGAAGATAGAAAAATCTCCCATGCTCATGGACTGGCAGGATTAATATAGTAAAAATGGCCATCTTGCCAAAAGCAATCTATGGATTCAATGCAATCCCATTAAAATCCCAACCAATTCTTCACAGAGTTAGAAAGACAAATTCTCAAATTCATTTGGAATATCAAAAAACCAGGATAGCAAAAACTACTCTCAACAATAAAAGATTTCTTGAGGAATCACCATCCTTGACCTCAAGCTGTACTACAGAGCAATAGTGATAAAAACGGCCTGGTTTGGTAGAGAGACAGGCAGGAAGATCAATGGAAGAGAATTGAAGACCCAGAAATGAACCCACACACCTATGGTCACTTGATCTTTGACAAAGGAGCTAAAACTGTTCAGTGGAACAAGGACAGCATTTTCAACATAAAATGCTGGTTCAACTTGCAGTCAACATGTAGAAGAATGTAAATCGATCCATTCTTATCTCCTTGTACAAAGCTCAAGTTTAAGTGGATAAGGACCTCCACATAAAACCAGATACACTGAAACTAATAGAAGAGAAAATAGGGAAAAGTCTTGAACACATGGGCACAGGGGAAAAGTTCCTGAACAGAACACCAATGGTGACAGCAGATATTGAAGAGGATGTGGAGAAAGGGGAACACTCCTCCATTGTTGGTGGGATTCTAAACTGGTACAACCACTATGGAAAGCAGTCTGGCGATACTTCAGAAAACTGAACATAGTGTTACCTGAGGACCCAGCTATACCATTCCTGGGCATATACCCAGAAGATATTCAACATACAACAGGGCCACATGCTCCACTATGTTCATAGCAGCCTTATTTATAATAGCCAGAAGCTGGCAAGAACCCAGATGTCCTTCAACAGAGTAATGGATACAAAAATGTGGTACATTTACACAATGGAGTATTACTCAGCTATTAAAAACAATGAATTCGAGAAATTCTTAGGTAAATGGACGGAACTAGAAAAATATCCTGAGTGAGGTTACCCAATCACAAAAGAACACACATGGTATTCACTCATTGATTATTGGATATTAACCTAGAAGCTTGAAATACCCAAGATTCAACTCACAGACCACATGAAGCTCATGAAGGAGGAAGACCAGGTGGGGGCTCATCGGTTCTTCTTAGAAGGAGTAACAAAATACTCAAGGGAGCAAATATGGAGACAAAGTGTGGAACAGAAACTGAAGGAGGGGCCGTCTGGAGACCATTCCTCCTGGGTATCCATCCCATGTGCAGTCACCAAAAGTAGATACTGATGCTGATGTGGATGCAGGAAGTACATGCTGACAGAAGCCTGATACAGCTATGTCCTTAGAGGTCTGCCAGAGTTTGACATATTCAGAGATGGATGCTCAACAGGTACCATTGAACTCTTAATCAGTTCAATGTTTCCCAAAGGAGGAGTGAAGACTGAAGAGCTGAAAGGGTTTGTGGCCCCATGAGGAGAACAACAATTCCAACCAACCAGAG
>JAJTUV010005614.1:0-21165 GCA_021653895.1 Mastomys natalensis
ATAAACAGTCTAGGATCCCAGAAACTGGAGACCAGAGGATCTCTCTGTCTCTGTCTCTGTCTCTGTCTCTCTCCATCTCTGTCTGTACCTCTCTCTTCCATCCTCTTTCTCTCTGTCTCTGTCTCTCTGTCTCTGTCTCTCTCTGTCTCTGTCTCTCTCGTCTCTCTGTCTCTCTCTCTCTCTCTCTCTCTCTTGTGTGTGTGTGTGTTGTATGTGTGTGAGTTTCTATGTATCTATTCGCTGTGTGTCCTTTAGTCAGGAACCTAGGCCCCTGATGGCCCTGAAGCAGGTCAAGTTTGGGCCCAGGGTGGATCATTTCTCATGGTGTTGAGCTCAACACTGTCTGGGAAGGCCATGTTTGGATGTAGGGGAACCCTTTAAGGCTATATGTATGCCCAGGCCATAGCTGGGGTGGGCACCAGGTGTAGAAAGGCCGAGGGGACAGCAGGGGATTTGTTCCTGATGGTACTTCTGTCTTAGTGGATGGATGAGACAATTGCTTGGTAATAAATGATATGGAGGGTGGCAGGAACCACCCTTTCTTGGGGTTGTGGGCTGGCTTGCACCTCTGAGAACTCAGAGCAGGCCTGCCTGGATACAGAGAGCTCTCTTGGTTGTATCAGAGCAGAGGCCTCCAGGAAGTTTAGTCAGGAGGGAGAAGTGGAAAGCAATGGCAGGCTTCTCTCCTGGAAGTTGTTAGAAGGGTCTTCTTCAAGGAGCTGTGACTTAAGGGCAGTGCAGGGGTGGACTTCTGGAGACTCTCTGTGCTCATGAAAGGAAGGCTTGGTGGTGGATAGTGGAAAAGCATTTCACAAATGACCATGACATACATCATCTGGTAACCAGAGAGGCCCTTCGGCCCTAGAAAATGTACCTGGAAGTGTATATACTGGCGAGCCAAAAAGAGATAGTAGGAGGTGTGTAATAGGTAGGGAGTTAGGGAGGTAGATATGAAGTTAGGTAGGTAGGTAGGAAAAACAGATAGATGATAGATGAAAGTAGTAGGTAGATAGATAGATAGTAGATAGATAAGAAGAAGAAAGAAAGAAAAGAAGATAGATAGAAAGTAATAGAAGAAAGACAGACAGGTGGCTAGCCAGCTGGTGAGCACTTAGATAGAAAGTTTGAAGGCACTTTGAGAATTTCCAATGGGCACCCTCAGAGGAGCTTGGTGTGAATTATTGTAAGAGGAATTGGTGAGGGGAGGGGTTGTACTGCAGGGACAAGTGAGAAATGCTCACTATGCTTTGTGTCTAGCTGGCTGTCATCTCGTGTGTACTTGAATCCCTTTGGAGAGCTCTGAGGTTCCTGGGTGCCTAGACCTTGTACAGGTAGGTAGGTGGGTGTGTGCTAGGATCCAGAAAGAAGGATCTATGGTGAGAGTGACTTGGGGACTTTGGAAGAACGAAAGAGATCATAGTGTTCCCTGAGTGCTGCATGGTGGTTTGAGAAGGGCTGGGGTGTGGTAGACGGTTCTAGAGAGGGGAGAGATTGTGAGGGAGCTGGAATTAGCTCATAATGGTTGCCTGGTTTCCTGGTTGCATAGAGATGCTTACTTAGTAGGTGCTTAGAATGGGGGTCCCAGGCCAGGGCCTGGTTGTCAAGGGGGCAGGTTGGGATGGAATGTTTATTCCTTCTTTTCATATGTCCTTGTCCTCAGCTCAGGTTGATAGGTGGCCTGCAGGTGAGAAGTGGGTGGCCAGCCCCTCTGGGCCTCTGATATGGACAGATGACTGGATGACTTTTTGGGGCAGTGTCCACCAGAACACATATTGAGGGGTACCTGAGATACCAACCCGTGTGTCCTGGTAAGTTGACCAAGGTTTTTGGGGTGGTGGTGGGTTGTTTCTTTTCACCTCCCACCCCACTCTGGGCCCGAGTCAGGGAAACTGACTGACTCAATGACACACAGAACAGCCCACTCATTGCCCTGGGTCCACTGCAGAGCCACCAGCTGCTAGGTGGGAAGCCAGTGTTGGTTGGCCTAGTGTCCCATGGAGGGGGGTGGTTCCAGCCCCACCCCTACCCCACCCCACCCCGTGTACCTCTGTTCACCTTCGTCTAGGCAACCAGCTGTCTGACACCACCACCCGGGTGCCCTACAGCCCAGGGTCATCTTGGGAGGATCTTCTTGACTGGCTGCCTTGACCTGGCAGATTGAGAGAGTATGCTCAGGGTCTGCAGAGTCTGCATCCCCAAGAAGAGAACTGGCTGTCAGCTTTAGGGGACACCCGTGTGGGCCAGGGGAGCCAGAAAGGTGCTGGATCAATCTGTGGGCCCGCCACAGTCCCAGTGGCCTGGCTGAGCACTGATTGGGCGGCATTAGCTCCTGGTCCTCAAGTCCAGGAGTTTGTTTGTGAGGCTCCACCCATTGGCACAGAGGATGGTCCTTTGCAAGTACCTGCTCAAGCCTCTTAGTGCTCCTGGGCCTCCTGCATCAACCTTCAGTGGCTGGCAGGTGCCCTGCAGTGGAGGAGTGCCTGTGATGGGTGACCCTTCCCTCTCTGCCATGCACACCCTCCTGTCCCTGGAAACTTAGGCACTTTCATCCATATTCCCCAACCTTATTGGCAGGTGAGAGTAGGCGCTTGGAAACACAAACACAAAACACACACACACCACCCAACAACATACAACATACAAAAACATGTCTTAGGCATCCCCAGTGTCCTTCATGGACACCCATCTCTGGCCAGTGGAAGCCCTAGTGCCTGGCTGCCATATTGGCGGCTGGTGGTAGCTGGTTGGCGTTTTTTTGCCTTAGGAAGGGCAGAGGGAGAGCGCTCAGGCAGCATAGCAGTTGGCATTCCCTGTACTCTACTGCCATCAAGCGGAATTTTTTTAAGGATTCTGCCTGCAAGTCCCTGCGCCTCTCTAAACATGGAGGCAGACCGGCTAGAGAGATATCACTACTGCTTCTTGAGGGTGTTCTCTTTTGGTATAAGACGGTGTAACTATTTAAAAAAGATATCTTGCAAGAAGTTGTTAAGAAGTCTTGACTCAACAATTTATAATTCACATAAATCTTGACTATTATTCTGCACCCAAATTAGTTCTATCTTGATGTTGCAGGAAATAAGCTTAATGCTTACACTGGAAAAGGATTGTGAAATTAGACATGCACCTTATGGAATATTTTATGACACTTGGGAAGAAGCCAAAATTGTAAATGCCTCTTCCAACAGACTCAAAAAATATCCTGCTACCTTTTAGTTATCAAGATGATTGCCCTGGGGAAAATGGGGCATTTTAGTATCACTAGTACAGGGCTTAGAAACCATCTTTTCATCAGAAACTTGAGCTCACAAAGCTTTCTAAGACTGTGTCATTTTGATATCAGTAAACTTGTGCAGCATTTCCTTTCTATGTGGATGAGAGGAGTGCTGCAAACTGTTAAATAGCATCTAGACAGATGTCCTCTAAGGATGCTCCAAAGGAGGTTGTTTTTGTTTATTCTGAACATTGTGCTATAGCTTTGCTTGTGTTAATGTCCCTCATTTTCTTTGGATGTTTTGTTAAATATTCTGATGGCTGAAGGAATTAAATTTTGTGGTCCCTGTGATAAATGTTACTAATTTCTAGTGTATTCCATGATATATTTAATCTTTCAATACAATAGTATTCCAAGGGACAGTGTCTAACTTTAATTTTCCAAAGCCTACTTTTCATGACTTTTCATCACTTCCCTTCTAGTCCACCACCCACCAGAGGTATTGGAAAAGAAAGGATATGGAGGAAGTGGACCTGTATTGATACGGTTCTTTGGAGCAACTCCCATCTGCTTTGTCGGTTAATGAGCAGCTCTGTTCACAGGGTTTTGGCAGCAGCAGCTGGATCCCCTCTGAAACTCTTCATGGCTCAGCAGTAGTCCAGTTCAGTAATGCCTGGATAGCTCAGTGGCCGAAGTAGCAGGAACAACCAGCACTCAGCTGAAGGCACTAGTCAGCAGGAGGCATTGGACTAACATGTACATCAGGAGAAATTCTCAGCTATGCTTTTCTTAAGGAAGTGAAGATCAGGGAACACAGGAGACCAAGAAGCATTTAGCTATGCAGTCAAGCCAACACCCCCCACCGTGCTCCTAGGTCCTAATTAGACTGCCTGAAACATCCTGTGTCAGAGACACTAAGCTGGACCCAAATAAAAGAAGAAAAATCAGTTCAAATCCTTGGGTCTCACTTGAACCAATGGCTTTCAAATTTTTGTAAAACTTTGGAACTCCTGAGAATATTTATCCTTCACATTTTTGATGATTAGAAAGTGCATCATCTAGCCAGGCAATGATACACACTTTTAATTCCAAAAGTCTGGATGCAGAGGCAGGGGGAACCCTGTGCAGAGGCCAGACTGGACTTCAGAGAGAGAGAGGGACAGAGACCGAGACAGAGAGAGAGGCAAGAGAGAGACAGACAGAGAGAGAGAGAGAGAGGAGAGAGAGAGAGAGAGAGAGAGAGAGGATAACCAGGTTGAGAGATAGACAAGACACCCAGGTTGACCAGGATTTACATAGAGAAATCAAGTCATAAAAAGTAGGGGGGACGAGAAGGGAGAGAAATTGTGTATCACTCTATCATCTTTTTTCATAAGTTCTACTTGGCTACCTTCCTGTCTTTTCTCAATAGATGTCAATCCTATTTGCACTGTATCATTTTGGTGCTAGTATTAGCAAATCACAAAGGGCCTTTCTTAGGACTGGACTAGAAGAGAACAATTTCAATGTCATTAAGAAGCCAGAGAGAGCCAGAAAATGGCTGCAGCTAACAATTAATTTTATAAAACCTTCCACCTGGTAAAGTCCTTAGGAGGCACAAAAGAGTGGATAATTATTTTACAAACATTTTATGCTGATTGTATTACCAATCTCCAGTTTCAAAAGCAGAAATAGAACATAGAAGTACATCTCTGCAGCAATGACAAGGGATATAACATGCAGGGGAGGAAATGAGGTCGTACATGCTGGTTTCAGCAGAATCCATCCTACCAGTAATATTATCCAACAAAAGCTATGACCATGTTTGATGGTGAACGTTTCCCATTTTGAATTTGATATGAACATAACATTTTAGTATTATGAGCATCTAAGAAATAGTCCCAGATCAAAAGCAATTTTAACTGGAAACTACAATTGCAGTCAGCATGCAGGATGGTCGCTCTCTTTTTTCTCATTAAATCTGCCAACATTCTGGAACCTGTTTGTTGCTCATTCACTGCTTCTAACTATACACTGGCAGGACATGGAAGAAGCTTTGTATTTGGAAGACTCTTCTCTTATGCCATCACATTTTCTAATGACTGATTAAAATAATCAATGACTTACAGCTTATGTTATCTACAACATTCCTGATGCTTCTACGAGCATTGTAGTTCTGAAAATATGATTATTATGTGGCGCCCAAATATGGGGCTTAAAGCAGGTAAGCTTTCTCAATCCTTTTTCTAAGAAACACCTTTTTAGGTAAAGATAGGACTTCTTCAGAGTGCTGCAGACTTCTCGATAGAAAACATCGAGTTAAGATGGTGAGAAGGTAAACATCATGGGGCATTCACAGTCCCAAAACAGAGTCTTGTTCCTGGCAGTATTAAATCATATGCTAGAAAGTAGAGGTGCTAAAACCTCAAAGAAGAGTTGGCAGCATTTTATGACTTTGTACTGAGTGTCGGCCCATGGTTCCCAGAGGAAGGAAGCCTGTCTTTAGAAAATTGGAAAAAAGTAGGACAAGAGATGAGGAGATTTTATGAATGTCATGTCTCTAGACAGGTCCCAGTTCAAGCATCCTCCTCTTGGGTACAAATTAGAGACCTCCTTTCAGAAAAACCAGAAATGGAATTCCTTGCAGAAGAAGCTCCCTCAGAGGATGAGGTAACTCCTCTGAAGACAGAAAGTAAGTCATACAATAACTCCTCATCTCCACTAATCTCCTCAAGGCACAACCAGGGGATGATTGGTTAAGTTATCAGGAACAACAAGAACTGGATAATAGAACAGAGGGATATGATCTTGCTAAAGAAAGGTATAATTTTCATGATAAAAATCCTTCTAGGACAGAAATAGATGATATTTTTGCCTCAGGTACTGCCCCTTTTACTTTTAAAACAAAATCAGCCACCTTGAAAGAAAAATTCCAACTAATAGGGGACTTTTAGGGGCCATAAAAGAAGCCAGGCCAAAAGGAGACTTGGACTTTTGCTTCCCAGTAACACTTTTTGAAGGAGAGACACCCCAATGGGAAACTCTTCCTTTAAAAACTCTTAAAGAACTACAATGTTCTGTTAAGAGCACTGGGCCAAGTGCTCCATACACTCAACTGATTGTGGAAATGTTGGGTAGCATGTGGCTAACTTCTTATGATTGGCATCAGACTGCAAAGTCCACTCTTAGCCTTGGACAGTTTATAGTGTGGAGGACTGAATTTGAGGATAGAGCAAGAGAAGTAGTTCAGAATTTAGCCTTCAAGAAGGTAGATAAACCTATGATGTCAATGCTCTTGGGTAGAGAAGAGTATGCTGTTACCCAGGAACAAGTTGGTTTACAAAGGGAAGTACTAGAAGAAGTTTCCAAGATAGCAGTAGCTGCTTGGAGAAGGCTCCCTCCTGTTGATGGAAAGACAACCTCTATTGGTGGGAATCAAACAAAAACAAGATGACCCATATGAAGACTTTGTTACTAGATTGGAGCAGGCTTTAGGCAGGATGCTTCCTCTTGAGGGCTCTGACACATTATTAAAACAACTTGCACAGAAAGGCAATACTCTCTGCCAGGAAATAATTAGACCAATCAGAAAAACAGGGACTGGACAAGATAACATTAAAGCATTTATAGATGCCTCACCAGGAGTGGTCCAGGGTATGGCCTATGCTTCAGCAATACAAGGGCAACATTTTTACATCTATGGTCAGAACTTAAATGGAGGAAGAAACCAAAAGGTTTCATCTTTTCTTGAGACCAACAAGGACACATGAACTGCAATTGTAAAAAAGAAGAGCAGACATCAAAGAATAAAAATTAGAAAAAGAGCCACACAGTGGTGGAAAATACTTTTAATCCCAACACTTGGGAGGCAGAGGCAGGCGGTTTTCTGAGTTTGAGGCAAGCCTAGTCTACAGAGTGAGTTCAAGGACAGCCTGGACTATACAGAGAAACCCTGTCTCAAAAAACAAACAACAAACAAAAAACAAACAAATAACTAAACAACAAAAACAACAAAACAACAATAACCAAAAACAAAAAAAAAAAAAAAAAAAAAAAAAACCCACCAACCTCAGTGGTTAGAATGGAAGGGAAAACTTTGTAGCAATGAATGTAAATTCAAATTTCATGAGGATGGAACCCTTCTGAACAATGAGACAAAAATAGGGTTGAGGGGCAAGCCCTCAGCCCCGAAATAATAAAGTAGCAAAAAGGGAGACATGGGAAGGTAAAAGTAAAATGAATCCTCTGGCCCCTGAGTTTAACATCTCAAGCTTAACCAGAGCACCACCAGAAAGTGCAGGAGTATATCTAGCAGAAGACAGATTTTTACTCTCTCTTTATGAGGGAGTGCAAGTCATAGACACAGGATTTAAAGGGTCACTATCACCTGGCACCTTTGGTCTTGTATTAGGGAGAATTTCAAATTATAAGAAAAATGTTGATGTAATTCCTGGAGTAATTGGTTCAAACTTCCATGGAGAAGTAAAATTTATGATTAGGCCATTAAAGAAACAATACAACTACATAAGAACCAAGAGGTAGCTCAGGTAATTCTACTTCCCCTATAAACAACTCCCCAATCCAATACCAAAACACACAAGAGGGGATAAAGGGTTTGACTCCACAGAAGTGGTAGCTTGGACTCAGGAAATTACTAAACAAAGACCCTTAAAAATTGTAACAGTAGAAGGAAAAAATGTCCAAGGATTATTCGACACAGGACCAGATAGGTCTTGTATTGTAGGAAAGGACTGGCCTGGGACATGGTCTATAGTTCATACCACCTCTACTCTGGAGCGATTGGGACTAGCTTCCAACTTAGTTCAAAGTTCAAAAATCCTGACATGGCAATGTGAAGGCAAAGTGGGTACTTTTCAACCCTACATTATTTCCTCTTTGCCATTCTCCCTATGGGAAAGAGATATCTTAGGGGAAATGAAAGTAAAATTAATCACAGATGAAAAATGGAATGATTACCACTTTTTATACAAGCTGCTGTTGAATTCTATGCGGATAAAATTTCATGGATCAATGAAAGCCTGTTTGTGTGAATCAGTGGCCTCCAATTCAGGAAAAAATACAGGCTTTAGAACAACTAAGGTTTAAGAAGACACGCAGTGATTTGCTTTTAGCATTCCCTCTGTTAAATTTCAAAGGCCATTGCAAAGATATCAATGGAAGGTTCTCCCCCAAGGTATGAAATACAGTCCCACACTTTGTCAGAAATTTGTAGATCAAGCCTTAAGATCTATTAGAAATAAACATACATTAATAATCTTTTTTATCAAAGGACTGTTAAAGAACAGCCAACAATTAAAGACTCTATATAATATATTAATAATAGCATCTACTTTTTGTAAAATTACTCCTCTTTTGTCAATTAATTGTTGTGGGAAATTAGGATTTACATATCTCATGAGAATATTAAACAGAGACTTAAATTCTTTTGTGGAGAGCTTAATGTAAGACCTTAGACAATTAGTATCTCCTAGAAACTTTTGAAAGTAATTTGAAATAAGTAAACTGTCTGTATTTTTTGCCAGACCCATTATCTGTTTTGTTTTTGTTTTGTTTGTTTAAATTGGATATTTTACTTATTAACCTTTCAATGTTATATCTCCTCTCCCATTCTTCCCCAAAACCCCTTATCCCATACCCACTCCTCCAATTTTTATCAGGGTGTTCACCCAACATCCTCCCAAACCCATCTACCTGCTCTCAGATTCCCCAACACTAGGGAATGCAAACTTTCGGGGACCATGCCTCTCCAACTCCACTGATTTCTGACAAAGCCACCCTCAATTATCTATACAGGTGGAGCCATGAGTCCCTCCCTTTGTGTTCTCAGGCTGGAGGTTTAGACCCTGGGAGCTCTGGTAGAGCTCTGGGAGCTCATTGAGATGGGTAGGCCCTCATGCCTCACTGGACAACGACAGGAGGACCTGAGCCATTACAAGGTCCCCTTCAGTTATTGGAGATCAGGCCTCTATCCCTGCCTTCACAAGATTTGAATCACCAAGGCCCTTCTATACTTAAAGAAGGGAGATGTCAGGGGCAGCCCTGCTTATACACTGAAGGCCTACATTCAGCCATAGGCCTAAAATCAGCAATAGGCCTGACATAAATACATGCTAACACAATGTCTTGGTTCTCTGTGGAAAAACACTGAAACGGCTATAAACTATTGTTAATAGGCAGCTTTTGTGAAAATTTACCAGCCTGGGTAGTCATAGAACTTGTAAATAGGTAGCCTTGGTGGATAGTACCAACTTAGATAAGGACAAGTGAATCATAGGCAGAGTCATAGTGACCTGTACCCTGAATCTTCACCTAGCTAATACCCTGTTCTGAAGGATATCTGTACTCCCCTGAACACATAAGCTCTGGTGTCATCCCCTTTCCTATGTCCTGACTATTTGTGTTTATAACCCACTTGTGAATAAGTAAAAGTTATGATTTGATTACAAAAAAATTAAGAAAAATAAACATACGAAGGCTTCTTTCATATTACATTACATGGATGATAGTGTTATAGCAGAAAGGACAAAGGATTTAACTGAATTAACTTTGAAAAATATGATTGAGGTATGGACTAATTATTGTCCCTGATAAAAACCCAACGTAAGAAGCCAATAAATTATTTGGGAAAAACAATTTCTAGTGAATATATTATATCTCAAAAATTACAACTTAGAATTGATAAATTAAAGACACTTAATGATTTTCAAAAACTATTGGGAAATGTTAATTGGTTTAGACCTTATTTAAAAATTCCCAGAGGACAATTGCATCATTTATTTGAGATTCCTAAAGGAGATCCTGATCCCAAATCTAAAAGACAGCTTATAAAAGAAGCCTTAATACAATTAGAATCGATAGAACAAAAGATGCAAGAAGCAAAAGTAACACAAATAAATTATCTAAAACCATGGTCCCATATCATACATAAATCATCTTATACCCCCACTGCATGTTTGTGACAAGAAAATGTACTAGAATGAGTTTATCTCCCTAATACTCAAGTAAAAATGATATCTTCTTATCCTTTCACATGTAGACAATTAATTATTAAAGGGAGGTTAAGATCCAGAGAACTATTTGGTAAAGAAATACATGAAATTCTCATTCAATATAATAAGGAACAATTGGAGTATTTCATTCCAACTGCAGATGTTTGGGGAATTGTATTAGCTCATTGTATGGAACAAATAAAATATTATGTACCTCAATACCTATATTAAAGTTTGTAGAAGAAACAGAGATAATCTTTCTTCTAAAATAGCATCAGAACCTATTTCCAATGCCCTCTTGGTATTTACAGGTGGGCCATCCAATGGAATTTCAGCTGTCTATGTAAAAGCTAGATCTGTAATTATTAAAAATGGTGAAGAAATTTCTGCACAGCAGGTGGAATTTATTGCAGTTATTAATGCCCTTGAACATATATCAGAAAAGTTTAACCTTCATACAGATTCAAAATATGTTGTTTGTTTATTTCCTGGAATAGAGACACCTCTTATATCTGGAAATTCCAAAATTATATCACTCTTGCTTCAGTTGCCAAATATAATTCAATGAAAAAAAAATCAAACTTTCTTGTAGGACATATTAGAGGACATTCTTGCCTACAAGGTCCAATAACTTTAGGAAATGCTATGGTAGATTTATTAACCAAAGAACCTTTGATTGCTAGTATTGTTGAACAAGCATTAGAAAGTCATGCTTTACATTATGAGAATGCATTGGCCTTGAGAAGGATGTTAAATTTGAGGAGAGAACAAGCTAGGCAAATTGTGAAGGACTCTGAACGTTGTCCAGATGTATATCATCCATTAAAAATGGGAGTTAATCCAAGGGGACTTAAAGCTCAAGCTGTGTGGTAAATGGACGTAAGTCATATCCCAGAATTTGGAAAGTTGATCTATGTACCTGTTACTGTAGACAACTACTCTCATGTGGTCATGGCCACAAGAACAACAGAGGAGTCTGAGAAAGATATCATACAACATAGTATGACATGCTTCTCCTCCTTAGTTGTGCCAAAAAGAAAACTGATAACCAGTCCCATAACCCATAAATAGCAGCAGTCATGAAAAGTCTCCTCACCAAAAAAAGCCCAGGACGAGATGGTTTTAGTGCAGAATTGTATCAGATCTTCAAGGAAGACCTAATACCATTTCTCTACAGAATATTCCACAAAATAGAAACAGAACACAAGTTTGTTCTATGAAGCCACAATCACACTCATATCTAAACCACAAAAGACACAACAAAGGAAGAGAACCACAGACCAATCTCTCTTTGAATATCGATGCAAAAACACTCAATAAAATTCTGACAGACCGAATCCAAGAACACATCAAGAGAATCATCCATCATAATCAAGTAGGCTTTATCCCAGGAATGCTGGGATGGCTCAATATTCAGAAACAAATCAATGTAATCCACAATATAAACAAACTCAGAGGGGAAAAAAAAAAACAAGAAAAGAAAAACACATATGGTCAATTCACTAGATGCTGAGAAAGGATTTGACAAAATTCAACACCCCTTCATGGTAAAAGTCTTGGAAGGATCAGGAATTCAAGGTCCATAGGTAAACAGAGTAAAATGAGTGTACAGCAAATCAGTAGCCAACATCAAACTAAATGGAGAGAAACTTGAAACAATCCCACTAAGATCAGGGACTAGACAAGACTGCCACTCTCTCCCTATCTATTCAATATAGTATTGGAAGTCCTAGCTAGAGCCATTAGAAAACACAAAGAAATCAAAGTGATACAAATAGGAAAGGAAGAAATCAAAATATCACTATTTGCAGATGATATGACAGTATAAGTAATTGACCCCAAAACTTCCACCAGAGAACTCTTAAACCTGATAAACAACTTGAGCAAAGTGGCTGGTTATAAAATCAACTCGAACAAATCAGTAGCCTTCCTCTACTCTAAAGATAAACAGGCTGAGAAAGAAATGAGGGAAATGACACCCTTCACAAGAGTCACAAATCATATAAAATTCCTTGGCGTGAATCTAACCAAGCAAGTGAAAGATCTGTATGACAAGAACTTCAAGTCTCTGAAGAAAGAAATTGAAGAAGATCTCAGAAGATGGAAAGATCTCCCATGCTCATGGAATGGCAGGATTAATATATTAAAAATGGCCATTTGCCAAAAGCAATCTACAGATTCAAAGCAATCCCCATCAAAATTCCAACTCAATTCTTCAGAGAGTTAGAAAGAGAAATTCTCAAATTCATTTGGAATAACAAAAAACCCAGGCTAGCGAACAATCTTCTCAACAATACAAAACTTCTGGAGGAATCACCCTCCCTGACCTCAAGCTGTACTACAGAGCAATAGTGATAAAAACTGAATGGTATTGGTACAAGGACAGGCAGGAAGATCAATGGAATAGAATTGAGGACCCAGAAATGAACCCACACACCTATGGTCACTTGATCTTTGATAAAAGACATACTGTCCAGTGGAAAAAGGACAGCCTTTTCAACAAATACTGCTTGTTCAACTGGAGGACAACATGTAGAAAAATGTAAATCGATCCATTCTTATCGCCTTGTATGCAGCTCAAGTCCAAGTGGGTAAAGGACCTTCACATAAAACCAGAATCACTGAAGCTAAAAGAAGAGATGTTGGGGAAAACCTGGAATATTTGGGCACAGAAGAAAAGTTCTTGAATAGAACACCAATGGCTTTTGCTCTAAGATCAAGAAAAGACAAATGGGACCTCATAAAATTACAAAGATTCTGTAGGGCAAAGGACACTGTCAATAGGACAAAACAGCAACCAACAGCTTGGGAGATGAGCTTTACCAATCCCACAATCTATCTAATACAAATCTAATACATACAAAAGAACTGAAGAAATTAGACTCCAGACAAACAAATAACTCTATTAAAGATGGGGTACAGAGCTAAAGAATTCTCAACTGAGGAAACTAAAATGTCCAAGAAGCACCTAAACAATGTTCAGCAGCCTTAGTCATCAGGGAAATGCAAATGAAAACAACCCTGAAATTCCTCCTCACACCAGAGAGAATGGCTGAGATCAAAGCCACAGGTGATAGGAGATGCTAGAAAGGATGTGGAGAAAGAGGAACACTCCTCCATTGTTGTAGGGATTGCAAGCTGGTACATCCACTCTGGAAATCAGTCTGGAGGTTCCTCAGAAAATTGGATATAGCATTACCTGAGGACCCAGCTACACATCTCCTGGGCATATACCCAGAAGATGCTGCAATATATAACAAGGACATATCCTCCACTATGTTCATAGAGCCTTATTTACAATAGCCAGAAGCTGGAAAGAATCCAGATGTCCTTCAACAGAAGAATGGATACAGAAAATGTGGTACATTTACACAATGGTGAACTCTTCAGCTATTAAAACAATGAGTTCCTGAAATTCTTAGGCACATGGATGGAACTGGAAAATATCATCCTGAGTGAGGTTACCCAATCACAAAAGAACACCCATGCTATGCAGTCATTGATAAGTGGATATTAGCCCAAAAGCTCACAATACCTAAGATTCAACGCATAGACCACAGGAAGCCCAAGAAGAAGAAGGAAGACCAAAGAGTGGGTGCTTTGGTTCTTCTTAGAAGGAATATCAAAATACTCAACCAGAGCTCCTAGGGCCTAAACCTCCAGCCTGGGAACACAAAGGGAGGAACTCACTGCTCCACCTGTATAGGTAGTTGGGGAGGGCCTTGTCAGGCTTCAGTGGAACAGGAGAGCCTTGGTTCCTGAAAGTTTGGATTGCATAGTGTTGGGGAATTTGAGAGCAGGGAGGTGGAATGGGTGGATGGTGGGGGGCACACCCTCATAGAAGTTAGAGGAGGCTGATGGGATAAGGGGTTTTGGGGGGAATGGGAGAGGGGATGACATTGAAAGGTAAATAAATAAAATATCCAGTTATTAAAAAAAAAAAAAAAACAGATAATGGTTCTGGCAATTGTAGTGGAGCAGTTGAGACTTATTGTCAACAATTTATTATGGGGGTATTGTATAATCTTTAAGGACAAGTCAAAGGTTGGTTTAGGCAATAAAAAGGGGGAGATGTGGAGAGATTTAGGGGCTGTCTGGCAAGAATCTGACATAGGCCAAGGACAAGGAAATGGACTGCAGGCAGGAATCTGACATTGGGCTAGAACAAAGAAGTAATTTCGGTCAGAAATCTAAATCTTTGGCAAGAACAAAGTAGGCTTCAGACATGAAAATGAATTTGGGCTAGGACAAGGAAGCAGGTGCAGATATTTTGATCATCCTGATAAGCCCTTAGAAATACTAATCACATGACGCTGCTTATTGTTCATGACATTGATTTTCGGGGTTTAATGTTTTCCTTGTTCCTGGAGTATATGCATCTATTGTATTACTAGTTCCTCAACCTAGAACTGACCTTAAAACTTGCATGTAATTTAAACAGTATAAAGGCAAAAAAGGAGGAAGAGGGATGGGATAGGGAATTAATGGGGAGATGGAATTAGGAAGGGGGATGGAATCAGAAATGTAACTAAATAAAATATCGAATAAAAAAACAATGAATTTGAAAATATTAGGCAAATGGATGGGACTAGAAAATATCCTCCTGAGTGAGTTAACCCTATCACAGAAGAATAATATCCATGTCACTCCATATATTCTACACTCTATTCAAATTTATCATTTGTTATTTCCACAGCACAATATGCACGTGATTGTCTAGCCCCCACAGTCTCTGAGGAGCAAGGTTCTGGATCAGCCTTTCCTATTCAATTATGAGGCTCCAACAGACATCACTGCAACACTGATGGCCTCCAGTTAGAGGGTTCTATCCAGGTGCAAGTGGGACTTGAGAGCACAGTTTGCTAAGCACCACTTACCCTTTCCAATCATGATGCTGTTCAACAATTCCTTGTCGTGGCCCCTGACAGTTGGCACCAGACCAGGTAGCATCTGGACCTTAAGAAAGAGGGTCCTTGGTGTCCCTCTTCATTCAGAAATCTTGGATGATTACCCCACTCCAGCAAGCAGAACTGTCAGGTGAGGCAGCTCGCGACCGGCCGTGCAGGCCCGAGGACAGCCGCTTTGGAGCTTTGCTTGATTCTCGAGAACAACGGTGAGTCTAGTTCTGTGCCCTTCGCCCCACTGGACGTGTCCACAGTTCTCAGGACAGAAAGCTGCTCTCAAATGATCCTGCTTAACTGCTTCTTTCCGTGAGTCACCATTGCCAGGTACATTCACTGCCCCTTCAAGCAATAATAGCCCGTTTCCCATTTCTTCTTTCAATTTCCTTACTGACTCATAATGGCCAGACGTGTGGAGAGAGGCCAGCAAGCCTCATCCCGGACATTACCCTCTGACCGCACACCACCGGTTTCCCAGCCTCCACGGCCTGGGACTCCCTTCAGTGTCCCCCCACCAAATGAATATTCACACCCTACCCAAGAGGCCAAGCAGTTGCTGGGTTCCCAGCCTCCACGGCCTGGGATCCCCTTCAGTGTCCCCCAATGGGGGAAGGACTTGACCAGCAGAGACCCGAGGGACTTTGCACTTCCAGGGCTCATTAGACCAACTAGGCACAAGTTCAGGTGCCCAAAGCCCTATGAAGATTAGAGATTAGCACAGGATGCTAAGTTACAGAAAATCTACAACTGAACTCTGGTAAATAGCAGAGGAGTTTTTCATGCCCCGAAACAGCACCTTCCATTGGATTCCCTGAGCAGGCACATTGTTATTTACAGTTGGTACTGAGAAGGCAATGGTAGCTTAGAGCTTGTGGCTGTTGACAACCCTTGATTAGTCTACATTCAGGGCCAAGACACTAGAGGGAGCCCATACCCAACTCTGCCTAGATGGTCAGGATCTGGAATTGTTATGGATCAAAGACCTAGGTTAGAACCAAACAGGACTTTGGCAAAAAAAGGTCAATGAACTCATTCTTAATATTTGGCTATACTCATAGATCACTGCCTTGCCTTATCATTAGAGAGACTTCCTATAGCAGCTGATGGGAGCATATACAGGCAAGCATTTAGTGGAGCTCAGGGAATCCAGTGGAAGATGAGGAGGAAGGGTTGTAGGAGCCAGAGGGTCAAGGACACCAGAAGAGGACAGCCCACAGAATCAATTGAGCAAGGTTCATAGGTGTTCAAGACGGAATCCCGGATGCCCTGGGGTCTTAACTAGGCCCTCTGCATACATGTTGTGCTTGTTTAACATAGGGTTATTGTTGGACTCCTCACAGTGGGAGGGGATGTCTCTGACTGACTCCTTTGCCTCTTTGTGGGACCATTTTCCTCCTACTGGATTGCCTCATCCAGCCTTGATAGGATGGATTTTGTCTAGTCTTGCTCTATTTTGTTATGCCATGTTCAGTTAATATCTCTGGAGACTGGCTCTTTTTTGAAGGGAAACAGAGGAGCAGTGGATCAGGGGAGACGGGAAGTGAGGGAATGACTAGGACAAGGGAGTTGGGGAGGTTGCAGTTGCCATGCATTATATGAGAGGAAAAAAAAAATCAATGTAGTCTTAGAGTTTGCACACCTCTACAAGGTTAGTATCACCACTGTCTTTGACCAAATGGAACACACATTCCTTTTATTCCCAAAGTGGCATTATATATGCTCTTTGGAATAATATTACCTCATACCTTGCAGCATTATTTCATGCATGCTCAACTCATTCCTGTATGCATTGGGGCAAATCAGACCTATGCTACTCTAAATAAAAGAGACTTAAACCTTCCACTTTTAACCTGGGTGGCTAGAAAAACACCCTTATGAAACAAGGGACCTCATACCATAGTGATTCATGCTTCCGGAGCCCAGAACTCATGTTATGTGTGTTTATGCTGGTAATCAGACAGAGTGGAAAATCCACCCTTCATACTACCCCCTATGTAGCTGCGGATAAAATTGAGATTACAGAAAGAATGCCTTCCAGACTAGTAGATGTACTCCAATATTACTGCTAGCCTGCTATGGAGTTTCCAAACAGATGGCTACTCTAGACTCTGAGGATGAATGGAAGCTGAGTGGTGTTGGGGATGTCCCTGGTCACAAGGAATTACTTAACATTTCTCAGTAGAACAAATTCATCTGACAGGTTTTCATTTTGTTCGAGAGGGCTTTCTCCTTGCTGGTTGCCCTACACTGCCTGACACTACCCCTCTCATGTCTGGCACAAGAGACTTTCCACTTCTGCTCAAAAAGACTTCAGTTCTACCCCTTCTAACCCAAGAGGAAGGGTTCAACATTCTCTCTGAGTGGAAGAGCCCTTGGAAGATTCCCCATTTCACCAAGGCTGTCCTCTCTGGTTAGAAGTCCAAGAGTACAAGCTGGTCCAGGAAATTAGTATAGCCTTCAGTCTATTTACCCATAATGGTGTGGTTTCATTTGCACCCAGACCTGGGTAGCTGAACCCAAAACTGAAGAGGTAGTCTAGCTTGGCATAGCTATCCAAGCCGTGCACAAATAATGCAATAGCTGCCAGGTGTCTCAAAGTTTCTACTAATAATATGGGCATCCTAAGCTGTAAGGAGCTGCAGACCGAGAGGACATTGTTCAGACTGCTACATTAAAGAACATATGAGTTTGTTTTTAGGTGATTAATTTCTTGGTTTTTCATGTGTGTAGTTTGCCTCTTTGTGTTGGAGTTTTCCTTCTATTATCCTCTAGGGCTGGGATAGAGGAAATATATTGTTTAAATTTAGTCTATTATAGAATATCTTGGTTTCTCCATCTATGGTGATGAGAGTTTTGCTGGACATAGTAGCCTGGGCAGGCATTTGTGTTCTCTTAGGGTCTTCATGACATCTGTCCAGGATCTTCTGGCTTCACATTCTCTGCTGTGATGTCTGGTATAATTCTGATAGGTCTACCTTCATAACATTACTTGACCTTTTTCCCTTACCAATTTTAATATTCTTACTCTAGTCTGTGCATTTAGTATTTGGTTATTATGTGACAGGAGGAGTTTTTTTCTGGCCAAATTTATTTTGTGTTCTTTAGCCTTCTTGCATATTTATGACCATGTCTTTCTTTAGGTTAGGGAACTTTTATTCTATGATTTTGTTGAAGATATTTTCTGGCCTATTGCATTGGGAATCTTCTCTCTCATTTAGTCATATTAGTCTTAGGTTTGGGGTTTTCACTGTGTCCTGGATTTTCTGGATGTTTTGGGTTAGGAACATTTTGTGCTTTCTATTTTCTTTGATTGTTGCATCATTATTCTTCTATGGTATGTTCTGCACCTGAGATTCTCTCTTCTCTCTCTTGTAGTCTATCGGTGATGCTTGCATCTGTAACTCTTGAACTCTTTCCTAGATTTTCCATCTCCAGGGTTGTCTGCTTTTGTGTTTTCTTTAATATTTCTATTTTTATTTTTAGGTCCTGGATCGTTTTGTTCAATTCCTTCCCCTATTTCATTGTGTTTGGCCTGTATTTCTTTAGAGGATTTATGTGTTTCCTCTTTAAGGGCTTCTACCTGTTTACCTGTGTTCTCCTGTATGTGTTTAAGGGAATTATTTATATTCTCCTTAGGTTTCTCAATCATCTTAATTAAATAGGATTTTAGGTTGAAGTTCTGCTTTTCAGGTGTGTTAAGAGTATCCAGGGCTTGCTGTGGTTGGAGGACTGGGTTGTAGTGGTGCCAAGCAGCATTGATTTCTGTTGCTTATGTTCTTGGTCTTGCCTTTCGCTATCTGGTTATCTCAGATTTTTAACTGGCTTTATTGTCTCTGATTGGATCTTGTCCTTCATGTGAGCCTGGTTCCTGGTTGCTATGGAGCTCCTGGGAACCAAGCTGTCTCTGGTTGTGGGAGGTGGTCTGGAGCACAGGCTCTGCCCCAGGCCAGAGTTGTGGGCCAGAAGAAAGATGTGTTTTTATTAGGGCAGGGCAGATAGGGTCTGCCTCCACTGGGTCGCTGGATGTCCCAAATAATCCAGGCATCAGGGAAGGGGTGTCTCATCTCTGAGCCTGGTTATCACAGACCTCCTGGGAGTCAAGCTGTCTCTGGATGTGGGAGGAGTTCTGGGACACCAGTTCTGCCCTGAGGCTGATTTGTGACATCATGAGAAATCTTATCCCTCTGGAATAAAGCAAAGAAATCGTCCTTCTATCAGTTTTTGCCTTTGTAATGATGGTGGTTTATCATAGTAACAATACAGTAATTACTACACACCCTTTATGTTTTTATTGATACTTAATTCTATTATGAATGCCTTTTCCTATTTTCTTCTTCAAGAAATTTCTCGTTTTCCCCCCCTTATGCTTCAGTTTCTAGTTTCCATCACTACCCACACTCGGCCACACACATCATAAAATATATAAAAAATTATCTCACACAACATGAAAGAAAACCTGTTTTCCCATAACCATAAAAAAAAACAGCAGCATGAAAACTCCCACCAAAAAAAAAACCCCGGACGAGTGGTTTTATTTTCAGAATTTATCAGATCTTTAAGGAAGACCAATACCTTTCTTACAAAAAATTTTCCACAAAATAGAAACAGAAAAAAGTTGTGTTCTATGAAGCACAATCACACCAAAATTTAAACACAAAGCAAAAAAAGGAAGAAAAACCACCCCAATCTCTCTTTTGAATATCGATAAAAAACACTCAAAAAATTCTGACAACCGAATCCAAACACATCAAAAATCACCCTTTATCAAGGAGGTTTTATCCCAAATGGGGGATGGCCAATATTCAAAAAAAATCATGTAACCACAATATAAAAAACCAAGGGAAAAAAAAAAACAAAAAAGAAAACCATAGTCAATTCCAGATCTGAGAAAGGTTTTGACAAAATTAAACACCCCTTTCGGGTAAAAGTCTTGGAAGGTGGGGAATTAAAGGGTCCATGTAAAAAAGTAAAATGGTGTACAAAAAATCAGTACCCAACACAAACAAAGAAGAACTTAAAACAATCACACTAAATGGGCTAGAAAAGACTCCACTCCCCTCCCAAACTATTAAATATAGATTGGAAGTCCTAGCTAGAGCCTTTAGAAAACACAAAGAAATCAAAGTGATACAAAAAAAAGGAAAAAAATCAAAATATCATATTTGCAGATGATAAAAGAAAAAGAATTTGCCCCCAAAAACTTCCCCCAAAAAATTTTTCCCCTATAAACAACTTGAGCAAAAGGGCTGGTTATAAAACAAATGAAAAAATCAGTAGCCTTCCTCTACTCTAAAGATAAACGCGAGAAGAAATGGGGAAATGACACCCTCACAAAAGTCACAAATCAATAAAATCCTTGGGGTGAATCTAACCCAAACAAGGAAAGAACTGTATGACAAAACTTCTCCTAAGAAAGAAATTGAGAAGATCTCAAAATGGAAAAACCCCATGCTCAAAAGGGAAAGGCAGGGTTTAAAATATTAAAAATGGCCAATTGTCAAAACAATCACAGATTCAAAGCAATCCCCTCAAAATTTTAACTCAAATTTTGAGAGATTAGAAAGGAAATTCCAAATTTATTTGAAAAAAAAAACCCAGGGTACAACATCTTTTTTTAAAAAACAAAACTTCTGGGAAAAAACCCCCCTGACTCAACTGTACACAGAGCAATAGTGAAAAAAACTGAAGGTTTGGGACAAAGGGCGCAGGAAATCCATGGAAAAAATTGAGGACCCCGAAAAGAACCCACACACCTATCACTTATCTTTTATAAAAGCTACTGTCCAGTGGAAAAAGGGCAGCCTTTTCAACAAATACTGCGTTCAACTGGAGGGGCAAAATGTAAAAAAGTAAATCATCCATTCTTATCGCCTTGTATGCACCAATCCAAATGGGTAAAGGACCTTTAATAAAACCAGAATCACTGAAGCTAAAAGAAAGATGTTGGGGGAAAAACCCGGAATATTTGGGCACAGAAAAAAAGTTTTGAATAGAACACCAAGGGTTTTTTCTCTAAGTCAAAAAAAGACAAATGGGCCCCCATAAAAAAACAAAGATTCTGTAG
>JAJTUV010005628.1:0-25432 GCA_021653895.1 Mastomys natalensis
CCCTTGAATATATAGCTGGAGCCATGGGTCCCTCCCTAAGCACTCCCAGGCTGGTGGTTTAGACCCTGGGGGCTCTGGTTGGTTGGTATTGTTGTTCTCCTCATGGTGTCCCGAATCCTTTCAACTCCTTCAGCCTTCACTCTATCTTCTCTATTGGGAACCCCATGATCAGTTTGATGGTTAGCTGTGAGCATCTGCCTCTGAATATGTCAGACTCTTGTAGACTTCTAAGGAGACAGCTATATCAGGGTCCTGTCAGCATGTACATCCTGACATCCACATCAATGTCTACCTTTGGTGACTGCACATGGGATGGATATCCAGGTGGAATAGTCTGTAGATGGCCCCTCCTTCAGTTTCTGTCCTGTACTTTGTCTCCATATTTGCTCCCTTGAGTATTTTGTTATTCCTTCTAAGAAGGACTGAAGCCCCCCCCCCTACTTGGTCCTCATTCTTCATGAGCTTCATGTGGTCTGTGAGTTGAATCTTGGGTATTTCAAGCTTCTGGGCTAAAATCCAATAATCAGTGAGTGAATGCCATGTATGTTCTTTTGTGATTGGGTTACTTCACTCAGGATGATATTTTCTAGTTCCATCCATTTACATAAGAATTTACCAAAATCATTGTTTTTAATAGCTGAGTAATATTCCATTGTGTAAACATACAACACTTTTTTTATCCATTCCTCTGTTGAAGGGCATCTGGGTTCTTTCCAGGTTCTGGCTTATAAATAAAGCTGCTATGAACATAGTGGAGCATATGTCCTTGTTATGTGTTAGAGCATCTTCTGGGTATATGCCCAGGAGTGGTATAGCTGGGTCCTCAGGTCCAATATATGTCCAATATTATGAGGAACTGCCAGACAGTTTTCCATAGTGGTTGCACCATCTTTCAATCCCACCAACAATGGAGGAGTGTTCCTCTTTCTCCACATCCTCGCCAGCATCTACTATCACCTGAGTTTTTGATCTTAGCCACTCTGACTCGTGGGAGGTGGAATCTCAGGGTTGTTTTGATTTGCATTTCCCTCATGACTAAGGATGCTGAACATTTCTTTAGGTGCTTCTGGGCCACTCGTATTTCCTCAGTTGAGAATTCTTTGTTTAGCTCCGTACCCCATTTTTTAATAGGGTTATTTGGTTGTCTAGAGTCTAATTTCTTGAGTTCTTTGTATATATTGGATATTAGTCCTCTATTGGATGTGGGATTGGTAAAGATCTTTTCCCAATCTGTTGGTTGCTGTTTTGTCCTATTGACAGTGTCCTTTGCCTTACAGAAACTTTGCAATTTTATGAAGTCCCATTTGTCAATTCTTGATCTTAGAGCATAAGCCATTGGTGTTCTGTTCAGGAACTTTGCTGTCCTTGTTCCACTGGATGGTTTTAGCTCCTTTGTCAAAGATCAAATGACCATAGTTGTGTGGGTTCATTTCTGGGTCTTCAACTCTATTCCACTGATCTTCCTACCTGTCTCTGTACCAATACCAGGCAGTTTTTATCACTATTGCTCTGTAGTACAGTTTGAGGTCAGGGATGGCGATTCCTCCAGAAGTTCTTTTATTGTTGAGAATGGTTTTCACTATCCTGGGTTTTTTGTTGTTCCAAATAAATCTGAGAATTTCTCTTTCTAGTTCTGTAAAGAATTGAGTTGGTATTTTAATGGGGATTGCATTGAATCTGCAGATTGCTTTTGGCAAGATGGCCATTTTTACTGTATTAATCCTGCCGATCCATGAGCATGGGAGATCTTTCCATTTCCTGAGATCTTCTTCAATTTCTTTCTTCAGAGACTTGAAGTTCTTGTCATACAGATCTTTCACTTGTTTGGTTAGATTCACCCCGAGGTATTTTATATCATTTGTGACTATTGTGAAGGGTGTCATTTCCCTAATTTCTTTTTCAGCCTGTTTATCTTTCATGTAGAGGAAGGCTACTGATTTGTTCGAGTTGATTTTATAACCTGCCACCTTGCTGAAGTTGTTTATCAGGTTTAGGAATTCTGTGGTGGAAGTTCTGGGGTCACTTAAGTATACTATCATATCATCTGCAAATAGTGATATTTTGACTTCTTCCTTTCCTATTTGTATTCCTTTGACTTCTTTTTGTTGTCTAATTGTTTTGGCTAGAACTTCCAGTACTATATTGAATAGGTAGGGAGAGAGTGGGCAGCCTTGTCTAGTCCCTGATCTTAGTGAGACTGCTTCAAGTTTCTCTCCATTTAGTTTGATGTTGGCTACTGGTTTGCTGTATACTGCTTTCACTATGTTTAGGTATGAACCTTGAATTCCTGATCTTTCCAAGACTTTTATCATGAAGGGATGTTGAATTTTGTCAAATGCTTTCTCAGCATCTAGTGAGATGATCATTTGGTTTTTTTCTTTGAGTTTGTTTATATAGTGGATTACATTGATGGATTTCCGAATATTGAACCATCCCTACATTCCTGGGATAAAGCCCACTTGATCATGATGGATGATTGTTTTGATGTGTTCTTGGATTCGGTTTGCTAGAATTTTATTGAGTATGACACCATTTCTTACACCGTGTTGAAGACAGGATAGGTTGAAATGTGAAGAGGGTGGGTAGAAGCATAGGGGCCATTATCCCACAGTCTCTGCTTTCACCCAAACTGTCTCAAGCATTGATGTTTGAATTACAGCAGAGGGCACAGACCCTAGGTATTGAACCCACTGTAGTGATGCCCCATCTGAGAGGTTCCTATGGGGATAACCAGGCTTATTTTGTAATAAAGGACTATTCCAGGAAAATCTTGGAAGTCTGTTGTATCACAGCAGGGAACATCTGTGTCAGGACATCTTTTGCATATAAGAAAAGATTCTGCCTTTCCTTTAGTCAGGAAAAGAAGTCACAGAGCTGCCTCTGAAAGCTTACAATTAGTGAGAGAATGTTCAACGCCCAATCTCTTTACATGCCTGTGTGGGAAGTCTCTAGTTGTAGATCTGGCAGTGGGGAGTTCTCAGTATACATATGCCTCTGCAATGAAGAAGACCGGGCCAACCTATACAAAGGTAGAAAGGTAGCATTTTTGCTCAGCAAAGTTGTTGCATTCTTTGCTTTGCTTGGAGCACACATATGCCTGAGCAAAGGAGGGAAACCCTCACTGAACTCTGTGCCATACTAGCAGGAGGGAAAGTATTTAGGGAAGACAAGAGCCCAGGAGACTGTGGACAAAAAGGTGTGGTTGTACTGAAATACACTACACAAAGCAATGCCAAGTGGAAACATTAAACTAGAATTGCAGAGGGCTATTTAAAGTCCAAGTTATGAACTGCTTATTTTCTGGGTGATTCACCATCTAATTTCTCCAGAGCATTTTGCAACAACTTCAGAAGGTATAGAAGGGCATCCCACCCTGACCCCCCTGCCTTTTGCATTTTGGTGGAAAGAAAAATCAAAGCTAAGGCTTTTCTTGGCATCTCTGGAACAAAGAAACCGAGAGACCAAACATCAGATCAGGCATTGCATGCATATCTAACCACTGAGACAAGTTCTTTGAATTTTGTTGTCGTTTACTCTCAAGCTTTAAACTGTTGCACAAGTGATCCATATGTGTGGGACATGTCTGTGTTTGGGTTTGCAGGACCATCTCCTACCCATGTAAACTCCAGCTAAATGTACTTTCAAGGATCTTAGGTAGGCGTTCAGAGTGTTTCTCCTTGCTTTTATCCTGTGGCAGAATTTTGTTTGTTGTTTGTTTTTACATTTTGGGGACTACAAATGTTCATGTGATTAAACAATACTAACCAATCAACCAACCAAACAGAAAACACAAGAGCAAACCTGTGGCTAACTGGCTAAGATTCTAAGGCAAGGAGGACTGGCAGTAAAAGGCTGTGATGGGTTAATGATATAATGAAAGGAACAAATGTTCCCCTTCTCCATGGGCATTAGTAAAGGATGACCTGTCATGGTGTACATATTAGTTGTGTATACTGGTTCCCATAGGATAAGCACAGAGGTGGGGGTGGGGTGACATCAGAAGTTTTAGGGTGACAGCTGACTCCAGCTCCCAGTGCTGGTTCCGTACCGTCCCCTTGGAAGCGTAAAGTGGGTTCTAGTTACTGGTATACATGAAGGAATCAGCAATGGAATCAATCCAACGGACTGGTTTTCCTCCAAGTAAGTCAATTTTTTTCTTTTTGACCCCAAAATCTTGTGTAGCCAAGGCTGGCCTTGAACTTGGTATGTAGCTGAGGATAACTCTGAAATCTTGATACTCCTACGCTTAGCATCCAAGTGCTGGGACTATGGCCGTTTAAGCACCGAAGGTCTTCTGTCTTTCCCCAGTGGAACAGTCTGGTTGCTTTGAATCAGGTTAGAGTGGGCCGAACTGGCAATGACAAGCCTTTAAAATCTGTGGTCATCCATGTGGCCATTGTTTTCTCCCAGATTCCTACCTTTTTTTTTTTTTTTTTTTTTTTTTTTTTTTAAGAAATTTTTTTTTTTTTAGGTTTTTCCTTTTAAAAATTTAATTTTTAAGCTTTGTTTTTTTAACATTGTGAGCTTTTTGCCCTTTTTATTGTTTTAGCTCTTTGGGTAAAGGGGATTAAGGGGGCCTAAGGTTTTTTCCATTTTGGGCTCCCAACATTTTCCCAAAGGGGTTCCCTCTTTTCCCAAACAATGGGGGGTGTTTTTTTTCCACATCCTTTTTTGAAAATCACTTCACCGGGATCTTAAATTCCCGGGGAATGGAAATTCAGTTGTTTTTTTGTTTCCCCCAAATAAATTAAATTTTTTCTCCATCTATTTCTTTTAAAATTTTTTGAGTGTATTTTTTTAAATGGGGTTGCTGATCTAATTTTTGAGTTCTTTTTAAAGGGGATTTTTTTATTATGTTTTTAAAATCTTTTCCAATTTTGGGGTTCTTTTTTTTTCCATTCCTTCCTAAAAAACTTTCAATTTTTAAGCCCCGTAAAACTTGATCTTGAAAAACCAATTTTTTGGGCCTTTTTTAATTTTTCCCTTTTTCCCGGAGGTTTTTTTTTAAAAGTTGCCCTATTGTGGGGTTCTTTTTTCCCTTAATCATTCATTTTCCCGCCGACCTGGATTTTTTATCCGGTTCAGTTTGAGGTAGGGGGGACCTAAAAGTTTTTTAGTGGGGAAAGGTTTTATTTTTTTTTGGTTTTCCAAAAAAATCTAGTTTTTTTTTATTTCGGAAAAGAAGAGGGTTTTTTGGGATTGGAACGCGTTTGTTTTTTAAAATTTGGTTTTTTTAGAATTTTCCCTCCCCCTAGCAGGAGCCCCAAAAGATTTTTTATTTTTTTTTCAAGAGAATTCCATACAGATTTTCACTTGTTTGGTTAGACCCCGGGGTTTTTTTAATCATTTTAAATTTGGAACCAAATTTCCCAATTTTTTTTTTTCCCTTTTTCTTTCCCTGTAGGGAAAAACTCTGATTTTTCATTTGATTTTAAACCTCCACCCAAAGATATTTTGGATTTGTGTAAAGCTGGGGTCACTTTAAATTCAACATCGAAAATTGATTTTTTTGATTCTTCCCCTAATTTTTTTCCGATTTCTTTTTTTTTCAAAAGGCAAAGAATTCCGTATATTTGAAATAGGGAGGAGTGGGCCCTTCTTCCCAATCATGAATTTTAAGTTTTCCCTTAAGTTTATGTTGGAACTGGTTTTGTTCTGCTTTCACTATTTTTTGGGTATGAACCTTGAATTCCTGATTTTTCCCAAATTTTTATATGAAGGGATGTTGTTTTTTGTCAAATGCTTTCTCACACTATGGATATCAGGGTTTTTTTTCTTTGAGTTTGTTTAAAGGGGTTACATTGAGGTTTTTCCCGAAATTGAACCACCCCAATTCCTGGATAAGCCCATTTGATCATGAGGAGTTTGTTTTGATGTGTTTTTGGATTGGGTTTGCTAGAATTATTGAGTATGACACCTTTTTTCTTACCCCGGTTGAAGCAGGATAGGTTGAAATGTGAAGAGGGGGGGTAAAGGCATAGGGGCCATTACCCCCACAGTCTCGCTTTCACCCAAAACGTCTCAAGCATTGATGTTTGAATTACACAAGGCACAGCCCCTGGGTATTGAACCCACTGTGGATGCCCCATCTGAGAGGTTTGGGGATAACCAGGCTTATTTTGAATAAAGACTATTCCAGGAAAATCTTGGAATCTGTTGTATACAGCAGGGAACATCTGGCAGGACATCTTTTGCATTAAGAAAAATTCTGCCTTTCCTTTATCAGGAAAAGAAGTCACAGAGCTGCCTTGAAAGCTTACAATTAGGGGGAAAATGTTCAACGCCCAATCTCTTTACATGCCTGTGTGGAAGTCTCTAGTTGTGAAGTGGCAGTGGGGGGAGTTTCATATACTATGCCTCGCAATGAAAGAAACCGGGGCCCAAACCCATACAAAGGGGAAAGGTGCATTTTTGCTCAGCAAAGTTGGCATTCTTTTGCTTGCTTGGAGCACACAATGCCTGAGCAAAGGAGGGAAACCCTCACTGAACTCTGTGCCTACTAGCAGGAGGAAAGTTTTAGGAAGCAAGGCCCAGGAGACTGTGGACAAAAAGGTTGGTTTTTTACTGAAAAACACACCCCAAAAACAATGCCAAGTGGAAACTTAAACAAATTGCGAGGGCTAATTTAAAGTCCAATTATGAACTGCTTATTTTTCTGGGGATTCCCACTAATTTCTCCAGAGCATTTTGCAAAACTTCAAAGGTAAAAAAAGGGCATCCCCACCCTGACCCCCCTGCCTTTTGCTTTTGGTGGAAAGAAAAATCAAAGCAAGGCTTTTTTTGGCATCTCGGAACAAAGAAACCCCAGAGACCAAACATCAATCAGCATTGCATCATTCTAAACCCCCTGAAAAGTTTTTTTTGAATTTTTTTTGTCCCTTTACCCCTCAAGCTTTAAACTGTTCACAAGTACCATTTGTGGGACATGTCTGTGTTTGGGTTTGCAGGACCATCCCCTTCCCAGTAAACCCACTAAATGTACTTTCAAGGGTCTTAGTAGGGGTTCAGAGGTTTCTCCTTGTTTTATCTGTGGCAAATTTTGTTTTGTTGTTTTTTTTACATTTTTGGGGGCTACAAATGTTCATGTGATTTAAAAAATACTAACAACAACCAACCAAACAGAAAACACAAGAGCAAACTTTGGTAACTGGCTAAATTCTAAAGGGAAGGAGGGGCTGGCAGTAAAAGGCTTTTGAGGGTTAATGATATAATGAAAGAACAATGTTCCCCTTCTCCATGGGGATATAAAAAATAACCTGTCATGGTGTACAATATTGTGTATACTGTTCCCATAGGAAAGCACAGAGGTGGGGGTGGGGGACATCTTTTAGGGTGACAGCTACTCCGCCCCTTTTCTGGTTCCGTACCGTCCCCCCTTGAAGCGTAAAGTGGTTCTAGTTTAGGATACATGAAGGAATCAGCAAGGGAACAATCCAACGGACGGTTTCCCCCCAATAATCAATTTTTTTCTTTTTGCCCCCCCAAAATCGTGTGCCAAGGTGGCCTGAACTTGTATGTAGCTGAGATAACTCTGAAATCTTTGATAACCCCTACCTTAGCATCCAAGGCTGGGACTAAGGCCGTTAAGCACCGAAGGCTTCTGTCTTTCCCCAGTGGAACATCTGGACTTTGAATCAGTTAGAGGGGGGCCGAACTGGCAATGACAAGCTTTAAAATCTGTGGCATCCATGTGGCCATTGTTTTCTCCCAGTTCCTACCTCATCTCTTTGAACATCACCCAGCGCAAAGGACTTTCTCACCCCCCTCTGCCTGATACTTTAAAGTGCCTCACCATTTGTAAGGCCCTGTATCAGCCTCTGGTGGAGACAGCCGTCAGAGCCTATAACAGTACTAATTCTTCTTGTCAGTCTCCTGAACAGACAGAGTGTGGGAAGGAGTCTTGTAAGTGCTCACTCATCTAACCCACTAATGTCATTCCGTAAAGCTGGTCTCCTTTGATGTTCTGGGTGGGGAGATCACCGCACTTTGTGGTAAAGATCCTACAAAGCCAATCACTAACTTCCTGACAATGGGAATGAAGATGTTACAGACCAAAGCCAAATTTCCTTTCTTCCCACTTTTAGTCATGTTGAAAGCCATTCAGTGTTCACCCCGATCTGACTTAACATCCTGGTGAGTACCACAAACTTTAAAATGTATTTCCAGCAGACCATTAACTTCCCCTAACCCAAGGGTTAAGACTGTCATCAAGTAGCATCTACGAACACATACATGTGGCACCATCCATGCACGTGGCAAATAACCTGGATTTAGAACTTTCTTCTAAAAAAATCTCAAGTTCCTGCTTCCAGGACGTTTGGGGGAATCTGAATCTAAGTTTTCAGACCATCATCACTCATATTTGACTCTACATTAAACCATCTCTTACTGTTTGAAGTACAAACTATATTTTTCTATCAATAATAGTTTACATGTGACTAAGTCTGGGGGTTTGGCATTAATAAGGTGTCTCATCTCAGAGATGAAAAGGGAGACTGCTACTCAAGCATAACTGTGTCTGATTATAACTTTTTGAGGCTTACATCCGTTTGCTTCTAGCTCCATGCCTATAGGAGATGGTCTGCACACACAATAAGAGGGAGACTCAATGTCCTGTGTGGCTACATCTACCAGCATGTCTCTGCTCTGCTGTTCCTTTGATCTGAAAGGTTTACCCCTTATGCCCTGGTAGTTGAAATACTCT
This sequence comes from Mastomys natalensis, assembly GCA_021653895.1. Classification (NCBI taxonomy): domain Eukaryota; kingdom Metazoa; phylum Chordata; class Mammalia; order Rodentia; family Muridae; genus Mastomys; species Mastomys natalensis. The sequence goes on from JAJTUV010005628.1 coordinate 8,705, forward strand.
CCTTATACTGTGGCCAGACTAAACTTATGCTTCCCTTCCTGCAGAGCCTTTCTGTGCCATAACCAATCCCTTAACTCTGTTTTGCCACCATTCTCTGTGCATCTGTTATGCCTCGCTTCAGAGTTTGCCTTCTTTTAATCTTGAACCTTTGTAATTTTCAACTCCAGTTGAAATACTGAATGTGTTTGATCTGCTGCTCTGACTGAATATTTGTCCTCCCTGACAAATATTCAAGTCCATTTCTGAAACCCAATCTGTAATGTGATGGTACCAGGAAGAGGAACTCTGGGAGAGATGAAGCCATGGGGGTAGAGTTCTCATGAATGGGGTTAGGGCTGCCTTATAAAGCACAGAAACACTACAGAGTTCTCTTCTAAACTATGAGGTTACAGAGAGACGGCCATATCAGGAGGAGGGTTTTCCCCAGGCACTGGATCTTAGAATACTCAACCCCAGACTAGGTGAGGTTTCTGTTTTGTTGTGAGCCCCCCTTTTATGGCTTGTTTTTATAGCAGCTCAAACAGATAAGACTGTTTCTTTCATCCCTATATCCTACCCTGTCTTCTGTAATAAGTCAATAGATAATGAACTGATTAGAAGCTAAACTCTCATTGGTTCTTTTCTTCTGTGTCAAGGTTATCCACATTATACATTATCTCTGATAAGCTACCTCCCTCTAAAGCCATCTGCCAACACGATGCTAGGGTGCTTTTCACATGACCAGATGACATTAACAACATAATACATACTGGTAATAAATTCCCAGGCAGTCATCTTAATGGACCTGTGGCCAGTCATGTGGAACCTTGAAATTCAATACTCTGTAGCTGTTATATTTGAGTTTCTTAATTGTACAGTGAAATGTGTATCTTGTAACTGGCTTCAAGCAAAGCAGCATGCTTAGGGATGAGGACCCGGAGTTCCTGGGCAGCCTGCCTTCTGGCGCTTGGCTTTAGTTGGCTTTGGGTATCACTCCTTCTTCTAGTGCCCAGGTCTCACCTACTGTCCCATTCAGTAATGCCATGGCCTTCTACCACTGAAAGGAGAGAGCGCTGGCTTAGGAAAAGCCAGAGTCAGAAGTGTGTCCTTCCAGCACCATACAATTTGGCAGGTCCTCAGAGGCCATGTCCCAGCAAAAGCAAGACTCTTACTCAACCCATGCTGGGTATGTAGCATCATCACCATAATCTTCACAAATTTTCTTGCTCATTATCCAAGGAAAAGAGACTTGAAAACTACTACCATAAAGACAATTAGTATTTTCCTTAGCTTCTTTGCTTTTCTGTTTTTTTTGTTTTGTTTTGTTTTGTTTTGTTTTTTTTGCGACAGGGTTTCTCTGTGTAGCCCTGGCTGTCCTGGAACTCACTCTGTAGACCAGGCTGGCCTTGAACTCAGAAATCCGCCTGCCTCTGCCTCCCAAGTGCTGGGATTAAAGGCGTGCGCCACCACCGCCCGGCGCTTCTTTGCTTTTCTAGGGGAGCTCTGTATCTGTTTTCTTTCTATTTTTTATACAGATGATTAAGAAATTGTTGTGTCACTCATAACAAAGTATAATTTGATAAGACAGTAGGTAATGAAGAGGAATGTGCCAGAAGATATAGAAGACAAAAATCAGTTGCCTATTGAATTCATAATTATTCACAATACACCAAGGCAATATATAAAGCCAAAACCTGGAAGCAGAGGGCCTTAATCAACACATTCCTTTTATGTATAGAGATGCCAAGAGGCCTCCCATTGTCTGAGGAAAGATAGGGCCCAGGATCCTAGTTTACCAATGTCTGGCTGGAAAGAGGTTCCAAGGATTGGTTTCCAGGATGTTTTCCAGACCTAAGTGACTGTTGAATGAAATATTTATGTGTGAAATACATATAAGAAAAGCTTTTTCTGGCTACAAGAACTTCTCCATGGACCACAGTCCTTCCCTGAGTTGTCCTAGGAAACAGAAAGATTGAACAAACTGAACCCTCCATTCCCCATGCCTCTGCAGGGCACATGAGTATTTCTTTACCACAGTCTCCAAGCCAGCCCCTATATATCCTATAAGTAAAAGTTAAGGGGTTTCAATGGCATGCGTGAAAGGCATTGTAAAGCACTCTCTGTATTCAAGGGTATCTATAGTCTTTCAAAAGAGTTTCCTGGTCTTTGAATGTACAGTACTTAAAAGAAATTCCTCCTCTGTTCTGATCATTTAACCCTCACTTTGTCTTCAATTGGAGAATACCATCTTTTGGGGAGCCACCCCTCATAGAAGTGTTTCTTCTTCCTCTGGGTAGCCTTCTCAACTCTGAGGTAGTCCTGTTTTCCTTAACATTTTAACATGAAAGAAAAAAATTAACAGTGTGGAAAACCAGGCAAATGTTCAGGGTAGGAGCAGAGTTACATCACATTAAATATTCTGCTACAAGACTCCCCGCTTTCACGGAACTCCTTGGTGCACCCACAGATGCCAACGTGTGGGGAAAAGTGGAATTTGATGATTGTGGTAAATGGAGTCCAGTTTCTACTTCACAGAAGGCTTGTATGATGCACCCCACACCCCCAGTACTGCAAAAACAAAGAAAAGAAACAAACCAAACCAGCCAACCAAACAACAACAGCACCAACAAACCATGACTCAGGAAACAGTTTAGCAGGAAATAAGAGGTCTCAAGAAAAACAGGTAGAAGACTCAACACAAAGGGACCAGGTCTGTGAGACTTGACACCTAGGAATTATTTTTTAAACTATGTAAAACACCTTATTTGAAAACTAAACAAAGTTATATAGGTTAAAGGACCCCTTTAAAGGGCACTGAGAGCTTGGCTTAGTAATGACATTTGCATAACATTCCTGAAGTTCTGGGTTTGCTCCCAAGCACAACCTAAACTAGCTTGATAGCACAGGCTACTCAAGAGCTGAAGCCAGGAGGATCATTCCTGGGTACATATCCAGTTCAAGGCCTACCTGGATGCACAGGAATCTGTTTTAAAAAACAAACAAACAAACAAACAAACAAACAAAACCAACCAGTGTGCCAGCTTAAAACTTGAATCATGTGATATTGGATATAATAGCATCAGTGGGTATAGGGAGATGGGCCAACTTTGGGATTACGATTTAGCTCTGACATCATCTCCACTGTACCATCTCCCAATTCTGAGATGTTCCCCAGGCATCTGAAGCCTGGGAGGCCCAGACTAAGCAGAGCTGCTCACACCCTGGTTCACCAGTACAGGTATTCTGGAATATCTCCTCCTCCTAGATACCAAGTTCCTTTCTCACCTGTTTCCCCTGGTTAATCACTAAGTCCAGCTGACACTTCCTCCTAAATGCCTCCAGCATCTGCCCTGTTTCTGTAGTCCACACTGTTACTTACTGCTTCCGGGTCAGGCTGCTTCCTACTTGGATGACCTCAGTGACATGGGCCTTGGTTGCAGCTCTTACTTATCCCCATACATTCTGTATGCAGACGGAGTGATCTTTTCAAGTCACAAAGCTGACATTTCCATTTACCTGCTTAAAAGTCTTCACACTCCCACTCCCCTAGGTTGTTTGTTTGTTTTGAGACAGAGTCTCATTTGGCCTTAGCTAGTCTCATTCTCACTATGGAGACTAGGATGACCTTTTCCAAATGCTGGGATTGTAGTTTTGTACTTGGATGCTAGAACACTGTGTGTGCTTACCCAGAGCTCGCACAACTAGGGTCCATCACCCTCATACTCTTCACAGGCTTGTTAAGGAGAAGCTAAGCCCCCAACACAGATTATTGGACCTCTAAGCACTTTATGACCTTGGCTCCCATTCTTTTCCTTTTGTCAAATGAGACAAATCTATAATGAATTAGTTCAACGTGTTAATGGGCCTCTCTATGCTCCCAGATCTTGTTAGGATGCCCCTGCCATATGCTCTTCCAGATCCAACCTGAATCTTCCTATTATCTTACATGCATATTATGTTTGTAACAGGTTGATTAAATGCACATTTCTTCAACCATCTCTTTGAAGGCAGGGATCCCATCCTTATTGACAATGTTTGAATGACTAGTGCCTTAAGACTGCTGTACAGAAGGATAATGGACACATGGGTTGAGCATAGTAAAGAAACAATGCCAAAGCTGCCCCCACCCCCACCACAAGCTAACTCTTAACAGCTGACAGGTCGTTTGAATTCATTTTGCTCTAAGGCAGTTAGCAGCCCTTCACCCACCACTGAACAAAGCTTCCAGTGGCTGACGTTGGCACAGTGTTCAATTTTGGCATGACATATGAAGCTCCTTAGGATCCTGCTCCTGCCTACTTTCCAGTCTCATCTCCATTCCTTGATGGAAATGAACTCTGTTCTGATCACACGAGATTGTCTGGGTTCCTTCAAGGTCACCGTGATCTTCCATACCTCAGTTCCTCTTCCACACAATGTTGCTCCCCTCGCTAACACCTTCTTCTAGTTTGTTTGATTCCAATCAAAGGTCACCTTCAAGTAGAGTAAAAAGAAAACAAAAGACTGGGGGAGGTACAGGAAGAGAAAGGAGCCTCCCAACCTCAGAGTCTGCCTGAAGTTTCCTAGTAGCTGAGAGTTAAGAGTTTCAGCAGAATTAATATTTGCTGTAAAAGTTACCTACACCATGTTCCTTCTATACAGAGATCCTTAAAATGGGAATGTTAAAATGGCCCTGAAAGATACTTAAGGCTGAGCACATATGACTTTCACATGTGGCCTTTCTCCTTTCTCAGATGTAAACATGTCATTTTCAATCTTTTCAGCCATAAGAGTTATAATCTAAACTTTCTAACAATAACACATCTTTCGACCTATGGTTTGACCTTGTCAGGTGTAATCTTAGCCAGTCCAACACAGGAACTGTGGTGCTATTTCCTCAGCAACCTTTTGAGCTGTACCTTCAGGAGCCTCCAAATCATGTAGATGCCTCTAGGGAAGACTCTCAAGTGCCACTCTTTCTCGAGATACCTGCAATCAAGAACGTAGTCACTCCTTTCCTATGTATTTCTCTTTCTAGTAATCTGTGTTTACAAATCTATCAACTCAAGCTGGGCATGCTGGCACACGCCTGGCTCATTTCTTTAACAACAGCACTTGGAATATAAAAGCAGGGAAATCAGGAATACAAGACTAGCTTCAGCTATATATCCTTTTCAAAGTCGTTCTCAATGACCACCCCAAATAAGAAAGTAAAGTAAAAATAAACAAACAAAACAAACAAACTACATCTTTATTTCATACCGACTTTAGCAAAGCCAGGAATCCTGGCTTTACCTGAGTAGCTTCCTAAGAAACTCTGAGCAGTGTGTAACTGCTTTTCTGACTCCGGCTCCACTGCCATGGACAATTTCCTGTCTTGCTTTCCTTCTAAATCAGAACTGGGAGCAGGTTTCCTGGGTATCACAGATGCTGTGCACTCTGCACTCTTCTCCGTCATTTTTGAATGTTAGTTTTTTTCTAAGATAACAGTCTCATGAAGAGTAAGGGGAAGAATGTTTCGTCTGATCTGATGCAATACATGGCACAAACAGGCATTTTTGAATTCCTGATTTTTCTTTATACAGGTATATTTTTCTGCATAGGTAATGAGAACCAGAAGAGGCAAAGGTCTTAAACACCAACAACTAAAGCCAAATGAAGAAGCATGCTCATTAACTCCCAGGAGGCACCACAGCTAAACTCAACATTGATTGAAACATTGTTTCCACTCTCACCTGTTTCTGTTGGGTATTTTCTCCCATCTGTTTTCATTGCTCCTTAAGAATATTGCTTTTAGAACTTAAAACTACTCCAAAACACTTATGAGGAACAAATGGCTTCTTCTTTCTCTCTTTCATTCTTGCTGCCTTGGAACTCACTGTGTAGCCCAGGCTGTCTAACAATCTGCAGCAATTCACCAGCCTTAGATTTCCAAATGGTGTAGACCACACTTGACTTTATTTTTTTAAAAGTTAATACTGTGGGATCTGTTAGAATATAGAGTGTATACACACACATCACACACACTCACACACACACACTCACACACACACACACTCACACACACATACACACACACACTCACACACACCACACATACTCACACACACACAGAAGACAACCAAGAGTAAGCAGAAAGAGCAGACAGTTATTCTTGTAGAAAATTTTCAGTTCCTGGTAGACTATGTATCCACACAGGAGGGACCCATCTTGGAGTTTACATGGCTTAGGTGTCAGGCTTAGAGAGTACTGGTGGCCTCTTTAACTCAAGACCTTTTCGCTTAGCATCACTTGGAGATCTGAAAATGAACTCCTCCTACACTGTTTGCTCCTCAGGGTCATTCAGCAATAGAAGTAAAACCTTCCAACTTTAAATGTCACAAGTGAGACATGGAGGCCTCCTCCTTAGCCATATGCATAAACAACACAGATCTAGTGAGGACTTCCCACCACCTAAATTTGTTCCCTGATGCATGTTCAAATTCTTTCCGCACAAACACCCCACTTATTATAATGTCTAACAATCTCTGCTCTGGAGGCCTGGTTTGAAACTGTAATTGGGGCTAGGCATCATCTGTAGAGTGGTTTGAGATCTTTCCTAAAGGCAAAGGTACTGGAAGCTTCACCTACATTATCTTCCATGTGCCTGTGCTCAGAAGCTCCTCGGACAGTGATTCTCAACATGCCTAATTCTGTCAGCCTTTAATTCAGTTCCTCATGTTGTGGAGACCCCCCAGCCATAAATTCTGTTGCTGCTCCTTCATAACTGTAGTTTCTGCTACTGTTATGTATCATAATGTAAATATATGATATGGAACCCCAAGGAGTCCTGACCCACAGAGAATCACTGTGCTGGGTGTGGGGAGAGGTGGAGGTAGGTGACCCGTGACACCTGCCGGAGATCAGGTTAGACCATTCGTTAGAAACCAAATCTCTGGCTTCAGAAGGATGTCTGGCAGAGGAACATGCAGGACAGAACCCTCAAACAGTCAGTGGGAAAGGTGGCAGGATGTTTATGGAGGGTGAGCAATAAGAGACATTAGAATTTGGACCCTCTTAGGGAGAAGCCAAGATCATAGCAATTGCATAGCAAGTGTGGGGGAGTACATATGTGTTGGTGTGTGGAGTCTGAAGCATCTGGTTGCAAATATGGCATATATATACATACATATATGTGTGTGTGTAAATATATATATATGATACATAGTATCACACACACACACACACACACACACACGTTTACAGGAAAGCATTCTGTAATGCTCCATCCTAGAACAGGAAGCAGAATGCCCGGTTCAGGAGGGTGACTGCTAGGGAAATGAGAACAGAAGCATCACTGACAACATGGCCTGTCACGTTGCAGAGCTGAGTCTTTCCCGGAAGCTTTGGAAGTCTGCAGTTGACAAGCTCTGGCAGCTGAATTTGGAGTAGGTAGACAAGACACAGTCAATAACTAAAGGCGATTTCTTTTTCCAGCTCTCTTGATCAGCTGTCTATATTGCAGTTTAGACTTCCTTGGTGCTCATAGCTAGGCAGGTGCTCACCACAGGCTCCTATCCTGTCCCAAATTCTAACCCTCCTAGGGGCGTGGCCTGGTCAAATTATGGTAATCTGATCAGAGGGACTCTCAGGGCTTAACTGGATAGTGGGCTCCCAAACTAGACTATAAATTACCTGAGGGTATAGATTGCATCTCAGGCCTCTTGTTCCATCTAGGCTCAAGCTTTGGATTGTGTGATTGGTTTTCAAAAGACAAATAATAATAATAATAATAATAATAATAATAAAATTAATTGTATAGAGCTTATTTTATACTGGAAATCATACTGTATGAATTAGTTTTCATATGAAGCCCAGGGTTTCAATACTTGGGAGAAGAAAATCCAGGCAATGTGGCTCAGTGGTTACACCTTTAACTAATTTACAATCCTGTCTTTATTTATTTAGTTAGTTATTATTTATTTATTCACTTATTTCTATTTTGTAGTGCTTTTGGGAATGGAACCGAAGGCCTTGTGCATGGTAGGCAAGTGCTCTACCAGAGTTACATCCTTTCGGCTTTTGGTGCTTTGAGTCAGTATCTTGCTACACAGCCCAGGTTGGCCTTGAACTTGAGATCTTTTTGTCTCAGCGATGCTAACATTGAGATTATAGACCTTCACCCTTGCAGCTAGCCCATGATCCCACTTCTAACAGAAACAGATGACTCCTGAATTCTTGCTCTTTTGGCATGATGGTGAGGAGGTGTGCAGGAAGTAAGGAGAGAAAACGTGTCCTGTAGGAACACCAGTGTTGTGGCTTCTCTGTTCTTCAAGGTGACTCTCCAGAGTGAAACACAGCAGGGCTGGCAGCACACAATAAAGGATTCCTGCTTGAAAGATCACTTGGTATCTGGTGATAAGTTTTAATTATTATGGACTCAAGACTATTTGGTTTGCTTTGCTCTTGCTTTTCCACAGCCTCAAGTCCACCAAAAGAATTGCTTGGTTCTGGGACCAACTCAGAGCTATGATCCAACCCAATACCGCTATACAGTCTACTATGTCCACCTTTGAAATGACCCCTGTATCTCTTTTAGATGCAGCACACTTGGTCTGCCTTCCCAATCTGAGTGAGCAAAGGCCTTTTTATCCTGGTCCCTCTCAACCTCCAGTGATTTTTGTCTCCATGTCACCCAGGTGAGGACCAAGTGTATACCCACAGGGGAGAGAGTTACAGAAATCACCAAGTGGTCATGAGTTCAACTTCATAGAAAAGGACAGGATGCCCAGAGGGTAGGGAGGAGGAGAAGGAAGTAAATGCCCACAACCTGAGAAGACAGAGCCACCTGGGAACTGGAGAAGTGATAGTCACCCAAGACAGGATGGTCCTGAAGAAGGTGGGTAAGGCAGGGGCAGGCCAGGTCAGTGGGAGAAAGGTGAAACTCAGAAGGAGAAACCAGCACAGGGAGAGACAGCGGCAGGGAAGATGAGATGCTCCAAGGCAGCAAGGGAAGAAAGAGGGCAGGAAGGATGCTGGACCAAAAGCCTGTTTCTTTCCTAACTCTCCCGCCCATCTCTTTGGCCTAGAATTCTCATTTCCTAAGGTGCTTGTGAAGAGACTGGTCTAGCACTTCAGTTGTACAGTGTATAGCAGGAAGGAATGGGCTGCAAAGTTGTCACAGGTCTCCTGTGGCTTTTTTTCCTAAGGGGAGCCTAAACAGTCTATTCAGTTTTGCTCTGACTACAGTGGAGATGGCCTGGGCTCAGGAGACTGAAGCAGGAGGATAGCTTCAAATGGAAGCTAGACAGGCTATTTAGTGACTTCAAGGCTAGTGTGGGCTACAGTGTGAGTCCTTGTATCAGAACATAGAAAGTAAAAACAAACAATGTAACACAACAGAAAATGATGACTGTGGGACATGGACGTTCTTTCTCTGCTGCTTTCTGTGTTATTCACTTAACAGTAACCAGTGTCCGAGCTGCTACCACCTACTCAGTGGGATCTGGGGCATAAGACACATAGAGATCCTTTCAGCAACTAAGTGACTAAAAGCAGTATGCTGAGAAATGACACAGGGAAGGGGCTTAGGAGGGGGTCATGACAGAGCTGGAAAAGGGCTGTCCATCCATATCCCTCATCATTTACCTCAACTGAACTACATTTTTGGAAAGGCTCCCCTCCCAACCCTCCCAACCCTAATCTTCAGATCTTCAGGTAGTATCTCTTGCAGTCTCAGTCTCTCTCTCTTTCTCTCTCTCTCTTCCTCTCCCTCTCCCCTCTTCTTCCCCCTCTCCCTTTCTCCTTCTCTCCCTTTCTCCCTACCTCCTTCCACTCCTCTTCCTTGTAGGGTCTTATGTAACCCAGGCTTAGAATTCACTCCGTAGCCCAGGCTTGCCTCACACCCACAGAGATCTCCTTGGTGCCTCAGTCTCCCAAGCGTTGGAGTTGGAGGCTGGAGATAACCCACCTCCACTCTAAACTAGGTCTAGTGCCATCTTCTCAACAAAGTTGAGAATAAAAAAGCCAGAATTGCTTTTCCTATTCTGTGCGCCTCTGTGAAATATTATCTATATCTGTTTTGATGTTTGTCATTGATTGCTCTTAACTGTGTATGGTGGGGATGCCTGCAAAGCTGGCTACACATTGACGGATAAGCTTCTTTAACAGTGGGGATGGATTTCCTATAGACCCAAGCATGGGGTTTTCTTAAAATGTACTCAGGAGATGGTGAGGTGAAAATCAGGAGGCAGAAGAGGATATTGTTTCATTTTACAGAACTGTGTCTTTGTTGGAACCAAAATTAATTTATTGTTTTAAAGGAACATTAAAAACAAACAAGCAAACAAACAAACAAAATAATTCATGTCCTTTAGACCTAAAAGGACTCAGCAATCATTCCCAGTACTTCTGTATTTTAGTAAAGAACAGATTTTTTTTACACCCTAGATTAACCAAATCATTTTTAATCTGAAAAAATATAGATTTCTTTGAACTTAGCATATTTTTAATCAGTTTACTTTTTTAGATAGGCCCCATTCTGTAGCCTAGGTTGCCTCAAACTTACTTATATAATCCAGACTCACTTGGAATTCATAGCAATCCTCCTGTTTCAACATCCCACATGCTAGGATTATAAACATGATACACTATGCTCTTACTCAGTATTTTAATCACAAGTAGAAATACTGCTACTTCCACATTGCATAGGCAGAAACAGTAGCATGGTCTAAGTTCTTTAAACTCAAGAAGGCTCTTCCCTAGGAGTCAAATATCTTACCTTTAATAAAGGAGAAAAAACATTGTTAAAAAAACAAAAACAAAAAAGAAAGGAAGAAAATGGCAGAGGCATAACATATAAGTAGAGAAAGAATTTACTCAAAAGTGGTATTATACTGTCAAGTAGCACAGTTGACACTAGAGTCTCAGCCAGCTACTTGGGTGGCAGAGTATGAAGGAATCTGGTGAATTCCAGGCCAGCCTGGGCTACAGAGTGAGACCCTGTTTTTGTTTTTTTTTTTTAAAAGAGAGATAGAGAAAGAAAGAAAAGGAAGAAAACAGTATACATTACACACACAGACACACACACACACACACACACACACACACACACACACACATATCTCAAAGACAAACTTTTTCCTCTCAGAAAATGCCAATAATATCAATACTTTAAAGTGGTACTCATGAGGTCGAGATCTTTTACCGTTTAGAGATCAAATGCCTAGACACAGTTGGGAATGAGACTACCTTTGAGATCCCCCCACAACACATTTCCATGTGTTTGAGTGACAGTGGAGCTTAACAGGTGGTGGTAACAGTTACAGAAGTAAAGTAATCCACTAAGACCCCATGGAGAGCACACATCCACACGTGTTGTCTCCCATCAACACCTAAGCACAAGCAGCAAGTGAACCCACATCTGACATAATGAACTTCATCCAGATCTATGATTGCCAGATCCTCCCTCACCCTTCCCCTGACCTTTCTCTTGTCACTGCTGCCATAACCCCCTCCTGACGCATCTGCCTCAGCACACAAACACATGGTATCAAAGCACTAATGCTGAATTTCAGTCTTACTGGGCTCCAATTCATAACAAATCTATCTCTACTTCTATCTATATCTATCTATCTATCTATCTATCTATCTATCTATCTATCTCCTGTCTATTTATCTATCATATATCTAATATCTATGTACCTATTACCATTCACACTATAATATGTATACATCTATCTAGACAGCTTTCCCTCTGTATCTATCAAATGTCCACACTGATACACACACACATACACACACGTGTATGTGTATATGATTGCTCAGATGAAACCACCAAGTTCAGGCTAGGTATGCTGGAATTGGCCTGCAATCTGAGCATTTGAGTGGTAGGTGTAAAAGAATCAGGACTCCCAGGCCGGCCAAGGCTATACAGATCCAGTCACAAACAAACAAATGAAGAAGAACAACAAAAACCCACCCAGTTTTTAAAACTTCTTTCACATGCTGCTGCAGAATATGGGCTCTGAAACCTCCTTCTCATCCAGAAACTGTCTCTACTTCTCTGTTTTGCCCAGGGCCCCTCAAGGGCACTGAGGCACTAATCCAGTGTTTTCGTTACATAAGGATTTAAACAATAGCTCAGCCACTCAGCATGTATGTCATCTGGAGAAAACAATGTACATTTTCTGGATGACAACTTCCTTATTTCTTTTTTTTTGGGGGGTGGGTAGGGGAATTTCAAGCTCACCACGCAGCAGAGGGTGACCCTGAACTCCCGATCTTCTTGCTTATATGCTTCATTTATGTGCTGCTCGGGATCAGACTGAGGACCAAGTACTAGCCAAGTACTCTACCAAGACAGCTCTATCCCAAACCCCTAATTTTTCATTTCAAAAATGAGGATATTAATATCTATTGATTTCATGGTAAGTATAAGCACTTGAGGTAATGGATGCCAGTGGGTACGTCAGGATGGAGGTCAGTAGTGAATATTTACCACCAGGCACAGCAGCCTATGGCTACAATTTGGAAGATGAGCAGGAGGCTCTCAAGGTTGAAGTCAGGCTAGGCTAGACAGTAGAGCTGTTTCTAGAAGGAAGGCTAGAACAATAATGTGTTTGAGAGAGAGAGAGAGAGAAAGGGGAGCGAGGGAGAGAGAAAAAGAGAGAGATGGAGAGGAAGAGGGAGAAAGGAGAGAGAGAAAGAGGTAGGGGGAGGGAGAGAGAGAGACAGAGAGAGTCCAAGCATTTGGTCACAATAATGCAGAGGAAAGGACAGAGACGGACTCCACTTCCTGAACTCATCCGTATATTGTAATGTCTCATCAAAGCTAGGCTGAACTTGATTGTAAGCCTTTCTCTGGAAAGTATTAAAAGCCAGATTGCAGTAACAATAACCAGAAATAGGGGATGGAAGGCTGTAAATGAATAGTTCTAGAATGTATATTTCCTGTTCTGAACTGACATACCTACATATGTCTCTCTCTTTCCTGGGAAAAAGACATTTAATGATAGTAAATACAGCATGTATTGGGGAGATGGGGCCACTATTTTGTCTTTCTGCTTATCAGGAAAATTTTGCTTCACAATGCAGGGTCAAAAAACACCTGAGTGCCTTGTAATGATAATACCAAGTTAGCAGTAAGGCAATGGGTCTCAAGAATTTTGCTTTCTTTGGCGATCCCAGTACCTGAAATATACTGTAGGTCAAAAGCAAACACCTGTATCCTTCCTAGAGTCCAACTCAGAATTCACAGCCCAATCGGAGCTATAGTTTGACCTGTCTAAAGTCCCAGGAAGGAGGAAGCCCAGCCTACCCGGACATGCCTTGAATGATAGGGTCATTTATGGCCTGCCTAAGATGCCATTCTGTTTGCAAACATGAACTACCTGCCATATCATTCAGCAAAAATAATTCCATCAAAGAGCCCAAAGGCAAATGACTCATGTTAGAAGTGTCCCATGTATCTTTTGGCAATGACTCCATAGGCATCAATTAAACATGGAAAAGACCTGTTCTAAAGCATGGCTGTCTGGCATTTCCCAAGGAACTGTAGTTAAGGGCCAGTGAAACAGAAGGGAGTTGTAGCTGTGACAAAATTTTTCAACCTTTCCTTTGTTCAACAGCAGTTAGGGCTCATGAGGACAGTGAACCTGGAAGAGTGCCAAAAGAGGTAAGCAAAGAAAAAAAAAAAGAACCAACTCTCTTTCCCATGCATAGAAAGCAGATGGAGGTGACTCCAGGTCATCTTTTAAGGCAGGAAAAAAAAAAAAGCAGGTAGGTCCAGGGAATGCTCGTGAGTTTGTCTGATAGTCTAAACTTTCATTGCTACATCTCTAAGCAAGAGAAAGAACTGGTCCATCACTTGCTCCCTGAGTGCTTCTAAGCACCAGCATTGTAGGATTTCACCCACCTCACCAAGCTGAGCTCAGGGTGGTCTAAACATCCTTCCCAAGATAACTATGTTTTAGACATCCTTTCAGTGGAAAGGTCAACTAATTGTCTAAGAGCATGGTCAACCTTTGAAGCCTCTGGCAGGGGAATGCAGCAGGGCAGAGGAGATCTCAAGGCTACAGTTCTGGACCAGGCAGGCAGACACCTGTGTATATATAGACAAAGCTTCAAACAGCCATCACTTTATCACACCTAATGACTGTGAGGACAGACTGCATCCTCTATTTCTGGCATTTCCAACAACAAAACTATGTGTCTTTCTACCCAGCCCGGAATCTGAACCTATTTTCTAACACTTATCTGATTTTTGTTTTCAAACAGCGTCAGATAAACGAGAAAAGAAATATTTTTTTTCAGCTTTAATTTTGATCCAGAGCTAAGATTGTTAAGGACTTTCTACTCATTATTTTGATCTCTCCCCATTTTCCTTAAATGATTTCAGTCAATAAGCCCTTCACATACCCAGGCCTCAGTATCAGGATGGTTAACATTCTTCGATTGAGGTTGTATGGTGTAAACAAAATAAAAACAACAAAACAACAGTGCAGTGATTCCATTCTCCCAGTTGTCCCTTTTGCCAATGATGCAGTCCACTTGACTCTCTTTATTTATTTTATTTATTTTATTTTATTTGGTTTTTTCGAGACGGGGTTTCTCTGTGTAGCCTTGGCTGTCCTGGAACTCACTCTGTAGACCAGGCTGGCTCGAACTCAGAAATCCGCCTGCCTCTGCCTCCCAAGTGCTGGGATTAAAGGCGTGCGCCACCACCGCCGGCCACTTGACTCTCTTAAAGCAGCTACCTTCCTGTTAAATTTTATTTTATTTGGAAATAAAAAAAGATCACTGACAATTTTTGTTTTCAACACAACAGAAAACAACCCAACCCATTAGCAAACACTAAAATGGCAGAATTAAACACAGTGTGAACAACTAGTTATAGGTGAGTACCTGGGATTGCCAGATTGGAAAGGGGACGTTGTGGAGGTGAGGGGGGAGCGAGGCCATCCAGTCAGCATTGCAGACCTCCGTGGCTGTCTTTGTCCCGCTGGGATTGGGAGAGCAGATGGTGCCCATCCTGAGTTTCCTTCTGGCTTTTCTAAATGCAAGCATCCCTGTTGATCACGAATTAGACAGGCTCAGCCTAGTGCCACTCACTCTGTGGTCATCACCGCTCGGGGCTCTCTACACATTTCAGAGCTCATGGGTTATGCCAGTCTTTTTAAGATTCTTTTCCAGCTGGGAGATGGGTCAAATGGGTGCTTCTCTGCCCGCTTCGCCCACAGTCCCCACCCTCTCTGCCTTGCCTCTGAGATCCACTCTTAATCTCCTCAGTCCCTGCTCAGTTAAACTTCTTAGTTTCCCTCTGGAGACAGGGTGGCAGGCCTGAAGATACAAACCTTACTAAGACCCACAGCATCCAGGAACAGCCACACCCCACACCCAGAGCTACTCACAGGACAGGTGCCCACAGGGCACAGAGATGTACCAGCGGGCTGCACACACGTGTGCGCCCGGGTTGCACCATCTCCTGTTCATGGGTGCTTCCGTGGGTGTCCCGGGCTGGTACCCAAGCTGGGGCTGCCTGCACCCCGGCCCCTGGCTTCTCTGCCCACTGCCCTGTGCTTTTCCGAAGGGCTCTCAGAAGAGTAACTGGCGCCCCAGGGACTCTGGCGGCCCCGCCCCGCACTGCCGGGCAGATTTGCCAGACTAGGCGAGCTGTGATTGGTCGCTGGCGGGCCTCGCTCTGATTGGACGATACTCTGAGGGCCCGTCCCTATATTTCACTCCAACGCCTCCCCTGCCTCTTAGCTCCTCCCCCCTCCACTCCAGCCTGGTAACGTGTGGACAGGTCGTGCTGCGGCCTCCTGCTCCCAAAGGGGAGACGTACACGGTGGCCCACTGTCTTCAGATTGATCTTTTCACCTAGACCTTTCATGAGACCACCAATGTTTCTCCTGACTGTGGTGAAAATTACCCAGAAAGCGCTGCATTTTATGCAAATTACGGAAGCAGCAGAACAGGAGAGCTAGAGAGGCCCGAGAAAGGTGCTGCGGCTCATATTTGATGGGAGCCTCAAAGCCGGTTTGTGTTTGAGACATTGCAAACTGACAGTTTTCCTGCACAGCCTGCTGAAGCTGGTCAGTGCTATTATTTCCATGTCACAGAGGAGGAGATAATGGTGCTTTACATTCGTGCTGTTGTTGTTTGAAACCTTTTGAATTATTCGTCTCATCTGCTCTTCATAGGATTACCTCAAGGCAAAGGGGGCCACTGATACACTTCCTCTTAATGGATGAAACAAGCCTGAGGCAGGTCACAGGGTGGCAGCCTTTGCAAACTTCATTTTGAAATGGGATTCCCTAACTTGGTCTGAGGGACTCAGACCGACTTCTCTGCTTTCTGAACTGTTCCCACTTCAAATAGTATTCAAACAGAGTACAGAGTTGTATAATCCGATAAAATTGGTTAAAATTGTTTGTTAGATTTACATATTTCTTGTATGTGTTTATCTGTGAGAACATGCATGTGTGGAGTTCAGAGGACAGATTGTCTCCTTCCATGAGGCAGATCCCAGGGCTCAGATCATCAAGTTTGGTATCAAGCACCTTTACCTATCAAGACACCTCCAAGATCTGACATGAGTACTTTGTAAACCAAAAAAAAAAAAAAAAAGAAGAAGAAGGAGAAATTATATTACTATTTTGGCAAACAGGAAAATTTATTTTAAACATTTTAAATTAAGGTAGCATCTTATGGCAAGAAGGACCATAGAGACTTAGTAGGACCTTAGGGCACAAGAAAGCAGTGGTCAGAACCCAGACAAGTAGAACCCTG
>JAJTUV010005629.1:0-44934 GCA_021653895.1 Mastomys natalensis
TGGACTCTAAGATCCAAACCAGGGGACGCACTCCTGCAGAAACACACACACACGGACAGGGGATTCACTGCAAAAACATGAGGTTTAATGATAATAATAACCAGTGCACTGGGGTTCTCTCGCACGCAGGCAAGAAGAACCTCGAGCCAAAGTTGGGAACAGTTTTTATACAGAGTTCACGAGGGCAACCACAAAGGCTGACCTTCCCAGGTCCAATCTCTAGGTGACTCAGATTATGACAATGAGTGTCTTCTGTTTGCCCAGGTTTACCACGTTAAGGGCCCAGCTTCCCGATTACCTCCCATTTTGGTTCCCCTGGAATGTGTCTGTGTGCTCTGGGCCTTCCTCACTCACAGGCGGGTCCCCTGTGGTCTGAGGAATGTTAATCAGCCTCTCCCTTCTTCCTCTGAATGTTAATCTAGCAAGTGTCCTCTGACTAAGGAATGTGCTCCTCCCAGGATGTGTCCTGGGACAGTGGGATTCTTTCAATTTTAAGTTGGAACTGAGATCTGAAATCCTACAAAGGCAGAGTGGTGATATATGCCTTTGATCTCAGCACTAGAGAGGCAGAGGCAGAGGCAGAGGCAGGACTTACTTGAGAGGCTAGCCTCTCTGAACTGTCTAGAATGTTTTGTCACCATGCAGAGAGACTATGTTTCTCATAAATGAATAAATACAGAAAAAGATATTCATCCATCTATACATGTATGCATGTATGTTGGCTCAGAGGGCAAAGCAGCTGGCTGTTAAGGTCTAGGTAAAATAGTAAGGCCTAGATGGAATGTGAAAGCCTAGGTTAGATTAGGTGACTCTTACCTGGTGTACTGGTTGGTTTTGTGTCAACTTGACACAAGCTGGAGTTATCTCAAAGAAAGGAGCTTCAGTTGAGAAAATGCCTCCATGAGATCCAGCTGTAAGGCATTTTCTCAATTAGTGATCAAGGTGCGAGGGCTCCTTGTATGTGGTACAATCCCTGGGCTTGTAGTCTTGGGTTCTATAAGAACGCAAACTGAGCAAGCCAGGAGAAGCAAGCCAGGACACATCCCTCCATGGCCTCTGCATCAGCTCCTGCTTCCTGACCTGCTTGAATTCCAGTCCTGACTTCCTTTTGTGATCAACAGCAATGTAGAAAGTGTAAGCTAAATAAACCCTTTCCTCCCCAACTTGATTCTTTGTCATGAAGTTTGTGCAGGAATAGAAACCCTGACTAAGACACTTGGCTAGCCTGCCATTTTGTACTGTTACTAATATTATAAGGACACTTTGTCATACACTTTTTTTCTCCTGTTACTGCCCAAGTCGATTACATATTGTTAGGTTTTGTGTCCTCAGAAACCAATCACAATAGAAGCTGGTCACCTGCTTCCTTTGTTCTATAGTTACCTGCAATAAGCTTGGACCCGAACTGACCACCCAGCAGCATTTCCTGCACCCACCGATATATAAGCTTTGATGGTATTTGCTCTTATAGCTGCCCCAGAGATGGATGACACCCCCTCCCCCAACACAAGAGAGAAACCTGCACTGATTTGGTGCAGAGAATATCTAGAATCAGATTTCTATTTTGAGTAGGGTTCGAGTAAACTATAAGTTCTTAAGACCTCCCTGGGAACTGACATCCTACTTGACAGAAAGAGACGTGTATGTGGGCAACTGAATGACCTCCTGGTTGGCAAGTTGAGACATGAATGTTAGACAAGGCAAGTCCCTGCCACACTCCAACTAATGGAAGTAGTACAAAAAAAGACACATTCCTAAGGAATTCTCCTATCCCTAAGTCCAGATTGGTGGAATAACTTGGTACATATGTTTGTGGATTTTAGGCATTAAAAACCCTGTAGGATCTTCACTCTATCTCTATGTCACAGTTCAGCTCCTCTCTCTCTCTCTCTCTCTGTGTGTGTATGTGTTTGTGTGTATGTATGTGTGTGTGTATTGGGGAGAAGGTAGGAGTGGGGTGAGGGTGGGGGTTGTTCCCTGCCTGCCTGCCTGCCTATCTGCCTTTCTGTCTGTGAACCCTGTTCATGTCTGAATGTTAGAATGCTGAAAACACTGAATGCATGTTACATGTGATGTTTCGGATATATATGTTGTATGGATTTTTGAGTAAACAATTGTATCACCCGGGCATGCATGTTTCATTGTTTTGGATAGAACCTCCAAGTAAGTAGCTCTATTTCAGCTAAAACTCACCATACAATGTAATGAAGTATCCCGTTGAATAGATACAAGAGAAGCAAAGCATTCTCAGTTCCCGAGCTAAATGCTACTATTAGAAGGCCGAAAACTGTCAATGCATCTTACATGTGATGTTTCTGATAAGACATGTTGTTTGGATTTTCCCATAAACAATTCTACCACTCAGCCATGCATGTTTCATTGTTTTGTATAGAATGTACAAGTAAGTTGCTCTATTACAGCTAAAACTCACCATAGAAAGTAATGATTTAACTTGTCAAAAAGATACAAGAGAAGCAAAGCATTCTTAATACCTGAGCTAAATGCAGCTATTAGAATGCTGAAAACACCTTATGCATGTTTTTTTTTATAAGAAAGGTCACTTTTATTTTTTTTTCAGCAAATCAAAAAAATTTAAAAAGCATTCAAACAGAATAAAATGAAAAGAAACAAACAAGCAAAATACCAAGGGTCAGATATACTTATACAAGAATTCTATAGAGCCTTCAAACAAGCAATACTTTTTGAGTTATGTTTAAAAAAAATTCAGAACCACAATAAGCTCCTTCACAAAGCAAATAATATTGAAATAGTGAAATCAAGTGTAAACCCAACAAAAATATATGCATTATAGTCCAGTATCCCTCATGAGTATACATACAAAAATTCTCAATGAAGTAGTTGCAAACTGAATACAAGAGATATAAAAAAATAATATTAATCACCAACCGTGGAGCATACCTAGTCTACAGAGATCTACCTCCATGGGCTGAACCTAGGCCTCCCTGCACATATGTTGTAAATGTGCAGCTTGGTTTTCATGTAGGTCTCAAACATCTAGAGTGGGGGCTATCCCAAAACATGCAGCCTGTATATGGAGTATGGTCTTCTAAAAAAAAAAAAAAAAAAAAAAAAACCCAGTTATTCAGTTATTCATGGAATATTATTTTTTATGCATGTTACATATGATATTTCTGTTAAGACATGTTGTTTGGATTTTCAGATAAACAAGTGTTTCACTCAGCCATGCATGTTTCATTGTTTTGTATTGATTGTACAAGTATAGTTGCTCTACTAGATCTAAAACTCACCATACAAAGTAATGAAGGAACCTATCGAATAGATAAAAAGGAAGCAAAGCATTCTTAGTTCCCGGAATAAATGGAACTATTAGAATGCTGAAACACTGAATGCATGATACATTTGATGTATTTTTTTTTAAGACATGTTGTTTGGATTTTCGCATAATGAATTGTACCACCCAGCCATGCATGTTTCATTGTTTTGTATAGAATGTACAAGTAAGTTGCTTTATTTCAGGTAAAACTCAACATAAAAGTAATGAAAAAATCCACTGAATAGATACATGAGAAGCAAAGAATTCTTAGTTCCTGAGTTAAATGCAACTATTAGAATTTGAAAACACTGAATGCATGTTATTGGTGACATTTCTTATAATATATGTTGTTTGGATTTTCACATAAGCAATTGTACTGCATGGCCATGTATGTTTCATTGTTTTGTATAGAATGTAGAAGTAAGATCCTCTATTACAGCTAAAACTCACCATGCAAAGGAATGAAGTAACCTGTTAAATAGATACTCGAGAAGCAAAACATTCTTAGTTCCTGAGCTAAATGCAATTATTAGAATGCTGAAAACACTGAATGCATGTTAAATGTGATGTTTCCATTAAGACATGTTATTTGGATTTTTATATAAACAATTGTACCACCTGGACATTCCTGTTATATTGTTTTGTATAGAACTTACAAGAAAGTTGCTCTATTACAGCTAAAACTCACCATACAGAGTCATGAAGTAACCTGTTGAATAGATACACGAAATCCAAAGCATTCTTAGTTTCTGAGCTAAATCTAACTACTGAATGCTGAAAACACAGAATGCATGTTAAATGTGATGTTTCTGTTAAAACATATTACTTGGATTTTCACATAAACAATTGTACCACCCGGCCATGCATGTTACATTATTTTGTATAGAACTTGCAAGTAAGTTGCTGTATTACAGCTGAAACTCACCAAATAAAGTAATGAAGTGACCTGTTTAATGGGTACAGGAGAAGCAAAGCATTCTTAGTGTCTGAGCTAAATGCAACTACTAGAATGCTGAAAACAAGGAGTGCATGTTAAATTTCATGTTTCAGTTAAGACATGTTATTTGGATTTTTGAATTAACAATTGTACCACCGGTCATGCATGTTACATTATTTTGTATAGAACTAACAAGTAAGTTGCTCTATTACAGCTAAAACTCACCATACAAAAGAATGAAGTGACCAGTTGAATAGATAACCGAGAAGCAAAGCATTCTTAGTTCCCAAGCCAAATGCAATTATTAGAATGTTGAAAACACTGAATGCATGTTAAATGTGATGTTTCTGTTAAGACATATTATTTGGAATTTCCCATTAAAAAACTGTATAACCTGGCCATTCATATTGCATAGTTTTGTATAGAACTTACAACGAGGTTGTTCTATTACAGCTAAAGCTCACCATACAAAGTAATGAAGTGACCTGTTTAATGGGTACAGGAGAAGCAAAGCATTCTTAGTTCTGATCTAAATGCAACTACTAGAATGCTGAAAGCATTGAATGCATGTTAAATGTGTGTTTCTATTAAGACATGCTTTTTTGATTTTCGCATAAATAATTGTAGATCTGGCCATGCATGTTACATTGTTTTGTATAGAACTTACATAAGTTGCTCTATTACAGCTAGAACTCACCATATAAAATAATGAAGTGGCTGTTTAATAGGTACCGAGAAGCAAAGCAATCTTAGTTCCTGACTAAATGCAACTATTAGTAATGCTGAAAAACACTGAATGTATGTTAATTATGTTGTTCTGTTAGATATGTTATTTGGATTTTTGCATAAGTATTGTGCCAAGTGGCCATGCATGATTACATTATTTTGTATAGAACTTACAAGTAGTTGCTCTATTACAGCTAAAAGTCAGCATAAAAAGTAATGAAGGTGACCTATTGAATAGTACATGAGAAGCAAAGCATTCTTAGTTCTTGACTCAATGCAACTACTAGAATGCTGAAACACAAATGCATGTTAAATGTGATGTTTCTGTTAAGCAATTTTTTGATTTTCGCATAAACAATGTATAACCGGCCATGCATGTTACATTTTTTTTTGTAGAAACTTACATAAGTTGCTCTTTTACAGCTAAAACTCACCATAAAGTAATGAAGTGCTGTTGAAAGATACACGAGAAGCAAAGCATTCTTAGTTCTGAGCTAAATGCAACTATAGAATGCTGAAAACACTGAATGCATTTAATGTGATGTTTCTGTTAGATTTTTTTTGGATTTTTGCATAAACATTGTACCACCGGCCATGCATGTACATATTTTGTATAGAATTACAGTAAGTTGCTCTATTACAGCTAAAACTCACCATACAAAGTAATGTAGTGACCTGTTTAATAGTTACACTTGAACCAAAACATTCTTAGTTCCTGAGCTAAATGCAACTACTAGAATGCTGAGAACACTGAGTGCATGTTTAATGTGATGTTCCTGTTAAACCATGTTTTTTGGATTTTCGCATAAACAACTATATCACTCGGCCATGCATGTTGCATTGTTTTGTATAGAACTTACAAGTAAGTTACTCACCATACAAAGTAATGAAGTGATCTGTTTAATAGGTACAGGAGAAGCAAAGCATTCTTAATTTCTGAGCTAAATGAAACTACTAGAATTCTCAAAACACTGAATGCATGTTAAATGTGGTGTTTCTGTTAAGATATGTTATTTGGATTTTCAGATAAACCATTGTACCACCCTGCCATATATGTTACATTGTTTTGTATAGAACTTACAAATAAGATGATCTATTACAGCTAAAACTCTCCATACAAAGTAATGAAGTGACCTCTTGTATAGATACACACAAAGCAAAGCATTCTCAGTTCCTTAGCTAAATGCAACTACTAGAAAGCTGAGAACACTGAATGCATGTTAAATGTGGTGTTTCTGTTAAGACATGTTATTTGGATTTTTGCATAAACAATTGTACCACTTGCCATGCATGTTTCATTGTTTTGTATAGAATGTAGAAGTATGTTGTTCAATTACAGCAATAGTCACCATAGAATGTAATGGAAAAACCTGTTGTATAGATACATGAAAAGCAAAGCATTCTTAGTTCCAGAGCTAAATGCAACTATTAGAAAGCTGAAAACAGGTACTGCATGTTATTGGTGATGTTTCTCTTAAGACGTGTTATTTGGATTTTCACAAAAAATTGTGCCACCCTGTCACGCAATTTTTTTTTCTTATAGAATGTACAATTAAGTTGCCATATTACAGGTGAAATTCATCATAAAGAGTAATGAAGAATCCTGTTGTATAGCAACACAAAAAGCAAAGCATTTTACTTCTCTACCTAAATGCACCTATTAGAAAGCTGAAAACACTGAATGCATTTTACAGGTGATATTTCTGTTGAGACATGTTGTTTTTATTTTTGCATAAACAGTATTACCACCCGGCCATGCATATTTCAGTGTTTTGTTTAGAATGTACAAGAAAGTCTCTATATTACAGGTGAAATTCACCATTAAAATGTAATGAAGAAAACTGTTGCATAGATACATGAAGAGTAAAGCTTTCTTAGTTGCTGAATTAATGCAACTATTAGAAACTGGAAAACACTGAATGCATGTTACATGTAATATGTATGTTATGATATGTTGTTTGGATTTTTGCATTATCAATTGTACCACCCGGCCATGCATGTTTCATTTTTTTGTTTGAAATGTACAAGTAAGTTGCTATATTACAGCTGAAATTCACCATGCAATGTAATGAAGAAACCTGTCGAATAGATACAAGAATAGCATATCATTCGTAATTCCCGAGCTAAATGCAAATATTACACACCTGAAAACACTGAATGCATGTTAAAGGTGATGTTTCTGTTAAGACATGTTGTTTGGATTTTTCACATAAACAATTGTAGCACCCAGTCATGCATGTTTCATTTTTTTGTACATAATGTACATGTAAGTTGCTATATTACAGTTGAAATTCACCATACAATGTAATGAAGAAACATATTGTATAGATACACGAAAAGCAAAGCATACATATTTAAGGGGCTAAACAAAACTATTAGAAAGCTGAAAATACTGAATGTATGTTACATAACGTACAAGTAAGTTGCTTTATTACAGCTGAAATTCACAATACAATGTAATGAAGAAACCTGTTGTATAGAAACACAAGAAGCAACCATTCGTAGTTTCCAAGCTAAAATCAACTATTATTAAGTTGAAAAGATGGATTGCATGTTAGAGGTCTATTAGAGCTGAATTTCACCATACAGTGTAATGAAGCAAAGCATTCATAGTTCCCGAGCTAAATGCAACTATTAGAAAGCTGAAAACACTGAATTCCTGTTACAGGTGATGTTTTTGTGAAGACATGTTGTTTGGATTTTAATAAAGAATGGTATCTCCCAACCATGCATGTTTAATTGTTTTGTATAGAATGTACAAGTACGTTGCTATATTACAGCTGAAAATAACCATACAATGTAATGAAGAAACCTGTTGTATAGATACATGAAAAGCAAATCATTCTTAGTTACCAAGCTAAAAGCAATTATGAGAAAGCTGAAAACACTGAATGCATGTTACAGGTGATATTGATGTTAAGACATGTTGTTTTGATTTTCGCATAAAAACTCTACCACCCAGGCATGAATATTTCATTGTTGTCTATAGAATGTACAACTAAGTACCTATATTATAGCTGAAAAGCACTATACTATATAATGTAGAAACCTTCTGTATAGATCCATGAAAAGAAAAGCATTCGTAGTTCCTGAGTTAAAGACAATTATTAGAAAGCTGTAAAAATGATTATAGTTGTAGTTAATGTTTTTGTTAAAACTTGTTATTTTGATTTTCACATAAACACTGTACCAATCGGCAATGCACATTTCATTGTTTTTTATAGAATGTACAAATAGGTAAGTATATTAAAGCTGAAATCACTATACTATGTAATCAAGAAACCTTCTGTATAGATACACGAATAGAAAACCATTCATAGTTCCTGAGTTAAACACAACTATTAGAAAACATAATACACTGGATGCATGTTACAGATGATGTTTATGTTTAGACATGTAGTTTTGATTGTCGCATAAACACAGTAACACCCAGCCAACCATATTTCATTGTTTTGTATAGAATGTACAAATAGGAACCTATATTACTGCTGAAAAGCACTATAATATGTAATGAAGGAAACTACTGTATAGATACACTGAAAGAAAAACATTGATAATTCCCAAGGTGAAGACAACTATTAGGAAGCAGAAAACACTGAATGCAGTTAACAAGACATGTTTATGTTAAGATATGCTGTTTTGTTTTTCACATAACCTCTTTACAACTTAGCCATGCATATTTCATTGTTTTGTATATAGTGTTCATGTAAGTTTCTACATTACTGCTTAAAAGCACTACACTATGTAATGAAGGAAACTTCTGTATAGATACACCAAAAGAGGAGCATTCATAGTTCCCCAGTGAAAGACAACAATTAGAAAGCTGAAAACACTGAAAGCATGTTACAGGTGATGTTTCTGTTAAGACATGTTGTTTTGATTTTTGCATAAACACTGTACCACCTGGCAATGCATACTTCATTTATTTGTATAGAATATTCATGTACGTATCCATATTAAAACTAAAAAGCACTATACTATATAATGAACTATCTTTCTGTAGAGACATTATAACAAAAGCATTTGTAGTTCCTGAGTAAAGGAAAACAATTAGAAACCTGAAAACACTGAATGCATGTTACAGGTGATGTTTATGTTACTACATGTTGTTTTAATTTTCACATAAACACTGTGCCACTCGGCCATGCATATTTCATTGTTTGGTTTTTATTGTACAAGTAAGTAAATGTATTAAGGCTAAAAGCACTATACTACGGAATGAAGAAACCTTCTGTATAAATACAGGAAAAGAAAACAATTCACTATTCCTGAGTTAAAGACAACTATTAGAAGGTGAAAACACTGAATGCATGTTACAGGTGATGTTTATGTTATGACATGTTGTTTTGATTTTCCCATAAACACTGTACAACTGGGACATGCGTAATTCATTGTTTTGTATATAATGTACATGTAAATATCTGTATTTCTGCTGAAAAGCTCTATACTATATAATGAAGGAACCTTCTATATAGACACATCAAAAGTAGAGCACTTGTATATCCTGAGTTAAAGACAACTATTGGAAAGCTGAAAACACTGAATGCCTGTTACAGGTGACGTTCTGTTACGACTTGTTGTTTTGATTTTCATGTCAACACTGCACCACTCGGCCATGCACATTTCATTGTTGTGCATAGAATGTACAAGTAAGTAAGTATATTAAAGCTGAAATGCAATACACTATGTAATGAAGAAACCTTCTGTTTAGATACATGAAAATAAAACAATTCATATTTCCCAAGTGGAAGACAACTATTAGAAAGGTGAAAATACTGAATGCATGTTACAGATAATGTTTCTGTTAAAACTTGTTGTTTTGTTTTTTGCATAAACACTGTACTACCAAGCCATTCATATTTCATTGTTTTGTATAGAATGTACATGTAATTACCTATATATCAGCTGAAAAGCACTATTCTAGGTAGTGAAGAAACCTTCTGTTTTGATATATAAGAAGAAAAGCATTCACAGTTATAGAGTTAGAGGTAACTATCAGAAAGTTGAAAAACTGAGTGCATGTTACAGGTGATGTTTCTGTTAAAAGGAGCTGTTTTGATTTTTTGCATAAAAATTGTACCACCCAGTCATTCATATTTCATTGTTGTCTATAGAATGCACAAATACATTCCTATGCTACAGCTAAAAAGTACTATATTATATAATGAAGAAATCTTCTGTATAGATACACACACAAAAAAAGCATTCTTAGGTCCCAAGTTAAAGACATATATTAGAAAGCTGACCACACTGATTACATGTTACATGTAATGTTTCTATTAAGAAATGTTTTTTTTATTTTTGCATAAACAATGTACTACCTAGCCATGCATATTTCACTGTTTTGTATAGAATGTACAACTAAGTATCAATATTACAACTGAAAAGCACTGTACTATGTAATCAAGAAACCTTCTGTCTACATACACGAAAAGAAAAGCATTCATAATTCATGAGTTAAAGACAATTATTAGAAATCAGTACAAACTGAATGTATGTTACAGGTGATATTTCTGTTAATATTTGTTTTGAAATTAGGATAAATATTGTACCACCTGGCTAAGCAATTTTCATTGTTTTGTACAAAAATACAAGTACCTATCTTACATTTATAAAGCACTATATTATGTAATGAAGAAAACTTCTGTATAGCTACACCAAAAGGAGAGCACTTGTACTTCCTGAGTTAAAGACAACATTTGTAAGCTGAAGACACTGAGTGCATGTTACAGGTGATGTTTCTGTTAAGATTTGTTGTTTTGATTTTCGCATAAACACTGTGCTACCCGGCCAGGAATATTTCATTGTTTTGTCTAGATGTACAAGTAAGTACCTATATTACAGCTGCAAAGCACTATACTACCTAATGAAGAAAACTTCTGTATAGATAAACAAAAAGAAAACTGTTCATAATTCCAGAGTTAAAGACAGCTATTAGAAAACTGAAAACACTGAATGCATGTTACAGGTGATTTTATTGTTAAGACATGTTGTTTTGATTTTTGCATGAATACTGTACTACCCGGTGATGAGTATTTCATTGTTTATTGTAAATTTAAAAGTGAGTAACAATATTACTCTGAAAAGCACAATATTTTGTAATGAAGAAACGCTGTATAGATACATGAAAAGAAAACAATTCATAGTTTCCAGAAAGACAACTATTAGAAAGCTCAAAAACTGAACATATTTTACAAGTGATATTTCCTTTAAGACATGTTGTTTTGATTTTCACATAAACACTGTACTACCCAGCCATGTATATTTCATTGTTTTGTACAGAATGTACAAGTGAGTGCCTATATTTCAGCTGTAAACAAATACACTATGTAATATAGAAACCTTCTGTATGGATACACGAAAAGAAAACCATTTGCAGTTCCAGAGATAAAGAGAAATATTAGAAATCTAAAAACAGTGAATGCATGTTACAGTTGATGTTTCTGTTAAACCTGTTGTTTTGACTTTCAAATAAACACTATACTACTCGGCCATGCATATTTCATTGTTTTCTAAGAATGTACAAGTAAATTCTATATTACAGATGAAAAGCACTATACTATGTAATGTACAAACTTTCTGAATAGATAAACAAAAAGAAAACAGATCATACTTCAGGAGTTAAAGACATCTATTAGAAACCTAAAAAAACTGAATTCAGGTTACAGGTGATGTTTCTGTTATGTCAAGTTGTTTTGAATTTCGCATAAACACTCTACTACCCGACCAAACATATTTCATTGTTTTGTATAGAATGTACAAGTAAGTCCCTATATTACAGCTGAAAGCACTATACTATGTAATGTAAAAACCTTCTGTATAGATACACAAATTAATACCATCCTTAGTTGCAGGGTTAAAGACAACTATTAGAAAGCAGAAAACACTGAATGAATGCATATTACTGGTGATGTTACTGTTAAGACATGTTATTTTGATTTTCACATAAATACTGTGCTACCTGGTGATTCATATTTCATTGTTTTGTATAGAATGTAAAAGTGAGTACCTATATTATAGCTGAAAAGCACTATACTAATTAATGAAGAAACCTTATGTATAGATACATGAAAAGAAATCTGTTCATAGTTCTGGAGTTAAGGACAACTATTAGAAAGCTGAAATGACTGATTGCATGTTACAGGTGATGTTTCTGTTAAGACATGTTGTTTTGATTTTCACATAAACACTGTACCATCCAGCGATGCATATTTCATTGCTTTTTATAGACTGTACAAGTAAGTACCTATATTACAGCTGAAAAGCACTATTCAAGTAATGAAGAAACTTTCTGTATAGATAAATGAAGAGAAAACCATCTGTAATTCCAGAATTAATGACAACTAATAGAAAGCTTAAAACACTGAATGCATGTTACAGGTGGTGTTTCTGTTAAGACCCCTTGTTTTGATTTTTGCATAAACTCAGTACATCCCAGTGATGCATATTTCATTGTTTGGTATAGAATGTACAATTAAGTACATGAATTAAGCTGAAAACCACTATATCCTGTAGTGAAGAAGCCGTCTGTACAGACACACCAAAGAAAAGCATTTGCAGTTCTGGAGATAAAGAAAATTATTAGAAAGCTAAAAGCCCTGAATCCCTGTTACATGTTATTTTTCTGTTAAGACATGTTTTGATTTTCACATAAACACTATACTACCTGGCCAAGAAAATTTATCATTTTTTTTTTTTTTATAGAATGTTCAAGTCAGTACTTATATTGCAGCTGAAAAGCACCATACTGTGTAATGAAGAAACCTTCTGTCTAGATACATGAAAAGAAACACATTCCTAATTTCAGACAACTGTTAGAAAGTGGAAAACACTGAATGCACGTTACAGATGATGTGTCTTTCTAAGACATGTTGTTTGGATTTTCACATAAACACTGTACCACCAGTCCATGCATAATTCATTGATATTATAGAATGCACAAGTAAGTACCTATAGTATAGCTGAAAAGCACTATAATGTGTAATGAAAAAGTCTTCTGTACATAAACACGAAAAGAAAACCACCCATAGTTCCCGAGTTAAAGACAACTATGAGAAAGCTGAAAACACTGAATGAAGGTTACAGGTGATGTGTCTGTTGAGACATGTTGTTCTGATTTTCACATAAACACTGTACTGTACAGCTATGCATATTTCATTGTTTTTTTTTATGGAATGTACAAGTAAGTACCTATAATACCACAGGAAAGCACTATTCAATGTAATGAAGAACCTTGTTTAGACACATGAAAAGAGAACCGTTCATAGTTCTGGAGTTACAGACAACTATTAAAAAGCAGAAAACACTGAATGCATGTAACAGGTAATGTTTCTGTTGAGACATGTTGTTTTGATTTTCGCATAAACACTGTACTACACGGCTATGCATATTTCATTGCTTTGTATAGAATGTACAAGTAAGGACATATATTACAGCTGAAAATCACTATACTATGTAATGAAGATACCTTCAGTATAGATTCTCGAAAAGAAAACCATTTGTCATTCCAGAGTTAAAGACAACCATTAGAAAGCTGAAAACACTGAATGCACGTTGCAGGAGATATTTCTGTTAAGAGAAGTTGTTTTTATTTTTGCTAAACACTCTACTACCCGGCAATGCATATTTCCTTGTTTTCTATAGCATGTACAAATAAGTAACTATATTATAACTGAAAAGCACTATAATGTGTAATCAAGAAACCTGTATAGATACATGAAAAGGAAACTGTTCTTAGTCCTGGAGTTAAGGACAACTATTAGGATGCTGAAAACACTGACTAAATGTTACAGGTGATGTTTCTGTTAAGACATGGTGCTTTGATTTTCGCATAAACACTGTACTACCCGGCTATGCTTAGTTTATTGTTTTGTATAGAATGTACAAGTACCTATATTACAGCTGTAAAGCACTATACCCTGCTATGAAGGCACCTTCTGCATAGATACATGCAAACCATTCATAGTCCTGGAGTTAGAGACAACTATTAGAAAGCTGAAAACACTGAATGCACATTACAGGTGGTGTTTCTGTTGAGCCATGTTGTTTTTTATTTCGCATAAGCACTGTACTACAGGGCGATGCACATTTCATTTTTTAGTATAGAATGTACAAGCAAGTACCTATATTACAGCTGAAAAGCACTATACTATGTAATAAAAAACCTTCTGTATAGACACATGAAAAGAAAACTTTCATTGTTCCAGAGTTAAAAGACAACAGGTAGAAAACTGAAAACACTGAATGCATATCACAGGTGAAGTGTTTGTTAAGACATGTTTTTTTGCCGGGCAGTGGTGGTGTACGCCTTTAATCCCAGCACTTGGGAGGCAGAGACAGGCGGATTTCTGAGTTCGAGGCCAGCCTGGTCTACAGAGTGAGTTCCAGGACAGCCAGAGCTACACAGAGAAACCCTGTCTCGAAAAACCAAAAAAAAAAAAAAAAAAAAAAAAAAAAAAAAAGACATGTTTTTTTTTTTTTTTATTTTGGCATAAACACACTGGTACCAGGCCATGCATATTTCATTTATTTGTATAGAATGTATAAGTAAGTAGTTATATTTCAGTTGAAAAATACTATACAATGTAATGAAGAATCATTCTGTATAGATATATGAAATGAAAACCATTCATTGTTCTGAAGTTAAAGACAACTATTAGAAAACTGAAAACATTAAATACATGTTACAGGTGATGTTACTGTTAAGACATGTTGTTTTGATTTTTGCATAAACATTCTACTACCCCGCCATGTATATTCCATTGTTTTGTATAGAATGTAAAAGTGAGTACCTATATTACAGCTGAAAACCTCTATATCTTGTAAAGGAGAAATTATCTGTACAGATACATGATAAGAAAAGCAATGGTAGTTCCAGAGTTAAAGAAAACTATGATAAAACTGAAAACATGGAATGCATGCTACAGGTGATGTTTCTGTTATGACATGTTGTTTTAATTTTCACATAAACTTTGTACTACCCAGCCATGCATATTTCATCATTTTGTATAGAATGTACAGGTAAGTACCTATATTGCAGCTGAAAAGCAGTATATTATGTAATGAAGAAACCTTATGTGTAGACACATGAAAAGGAAACCATTCATAGTTCCCAAGGTAAAGATAACTATTAGAAAGCTGAAAACACTAAATGCATGTTACAGGTGATGTTTCAGTTAAGACATGTTTTTTTATTTATTTATTTATTTTATTTTGGCAGGAACACTCTACTGCCTGGCCATGCATATTTCATTGTTCTGTATAGAATGTAAAAATGAGTACCTATATTACAGAAGACCAAATGATGTTTCCGAGTTAGAAAACAACTATTAGAAAGCTGAAACACTGAATGCATGTCAAAGGTGATGTTTCTGTTAATATATGTTGTTTTGGTTTCACATAAACACAGTCACCTGGTCATGCACATTTAATTGATTTAGATAGAATACAGGAGTAAGTACCTGTATTACACCTGACAAGCACTAAACTATGCAATGAAGAAACTTTCTGTGTAGACATACAAAAAGAAAACCAAATGTTGTTCCCAAGTTAAAAGACAACTATTAGGAAGCTGAAAACATTGAATGCATATCAAAGTTGATGTTTCTGTTAAGACATGTTGTCTTGATTTTCCCATAAACACAGTACTACCCGGCCATGCATATTTAATTGATTTGTTTAGAATATACCAGTAAGTACATGTATTACAGCTGAAAAGCACTATACTATGTAATAAAGGAAATTGCTGTATAAATTCACAAAAAAAAAGTTTCTCCTGAGTTAAAAGACAAGTATTATAAAGGTGAAAATACTGAATGCATGTCAGAGGTGTTGTTTCTTTTAATATATATTGTTTTGATTTTTGCATAAACACAGTACCACCCAGCCATGCATATTTCATTGATTTGTATCGAAAATACTAGTATATATCTTTATTACAGCTGAAAAGCACTATGCTATGTAAAGAAGAAAATTTCTGTATAGATACATGAAAAGAAAACTGAATGTTGTTTCCGAGTTAAAAGACAACTTTTAGATGCTAAAAACACTGAATGCATGTCAGAGGTGATCTTTCTGCTAAAACATGTTGTTTTGATATTCACATAAAAACAGTACCACACGTCCATGCATAATTCATCGATTTGTATAGAATGTACTAGTAAGTACCAGTATTACACCTGAAAAGCACTAAACTATGTAATGAAGAAACTTTCTGTATAGATACATGAAGAGAAAACCAAATATTGTTCTCTAGTTAAAAGACAACTATTAGAAAGCTGAAAACACTGAATGCATATCAAAGTTGATGTTTCTATTAAGACATGGGTTTTTTTTAAAAATTTTTTCATAAACAAGGTACCACCTGGCCATGCATATTTCATTTATTTGTTTAGAATATACCAGTAAGGACCTGTATTACTATATTATACACTATAAAGCACTATATTATGTAATGAAAAACTTTCTGTATAGATACATAAAAAGAAAACCAAATATTTTTCCCGAGTTAAAAGACAACTATTAGAAAGCTGAAAACATTTAATGAATGTTTATGTTAAGACATGTCTTTTTTATTTTTTAATTTTCAAATAAACATAATACCTCCTGGCCAGGTATATTCATTGATTCCTATGGAATATACGAGTAAGTACCTGTATTACAGCTAAATAGTACTATACTATGTTAAAGAAGAAAATTTTCTGAATAGATACAAGAAAAGAAAAACAAATTTTTTTCCAAGTTAAAAGACAAGTATTAGAAAGCTGTCACTACCTACCCGGGCCATGCATATTTCAATGATTTGTACAGAATGTACAAGTAAGTACCTGTATTACAGCTGAAAAGCACTATACTATGTAATGAAAAACTTTCTGTATAGATAAACGACAGAAAACTAAATGCTGTTCTCCAAGTTAAAAGACAAGTATTACAAAGCTGAAAACACTGAATGCATGTCAAAGGTGAATATTTCTGTTAAAATATGTTGTTTTGATTTCACAAGAACACAATACCACCCGGACATGCATATTTCATTGACTTGTATAAATATACAAGTAAGTACCTGTATTACACCTGAAAAGCTCTAAACTATATAATGAAGAAACTTTCTCTATAGATACATGAGAAGAAAACCAAATGATGTTCCAGAGTTAAAAGACAACTATTTGAAAGCTGAAAACAAAGAATGCATATCAAAGTTGATGTTTCTGTTAAACATGTTGTTTTTATTTTTGCATAAACATAGCACCACCCGGCCATGCATTTTTCATTGATTAGTATAGAATATACAAGAAGTCATTATTATAGCTGAAAAGCACTCCACTATTAATGAAGAAACTTTCTGTATAAATACATGAAAGGAAATCCAAACATTGTTCCCGAGTTAAAAGACAACTATTAGAAAGCTGAAAACACTGAATGCATGTCTCTGTTAAGACATGCTTTTTTGATTTCTCATAACACAGTACCACCGTTCATTTATATTTCATTGATTTGTATAGAATGTATGAGTAAGTACCTATATTACAGCCGAAAAGCACTACACTATGTAATGAAGAAACTTTTGTATAGATATATGAAAATAAAACCAAATGTTCTTCCTGAGTTAAAAGACAACTATTAGAAGCTGAAAACACTGAATACATCCTGTAGTTGATGTTTCTGTCAAGTAATGTTGTTTTGATTTTCGCATAAACACAGCATCACCCAGCCATGCATATTTCATTGATTTGTATACAATGTGCTTTGTAAGTACCTTTATTACAGGTGAAATGCCCTACACTATGTAACGAAGAAACTTTCTGCAATATGCACTAAAAGAAAACCATACTTTCTTAACATACTTTTTTAACTCTTGAGTTAAAAAAACAGCTATCAGTAAGTAGAAAACACTGAATGCATCCTATAGTTGATGTTTCTGTCAAGATATGTTGTTTTGATTTCTCATATACACAGCATCACCCCGCCTTGCATACTTCATTAATTTGAATACAAGTACAAATAAGTACTTTTATTGTGTATGAAATGCACTGTACTATGTGATGAGAAACTTTCTGGCAAGATACACGAAAAGAAAACCATACTTTGTTCCCAAGTTAAAGCACAACTTTTGGCTGGGGCAGACACCTAGCTGGTGTGCTCCTGTGAAAACACCATATCCTGAACCATCTTAGAGCAATGGTGGAACCACTGCACTCGGAGCAGCAGAGGAACCACTGCACTCAGAGCAGCAGGATTTCAGGATCTCAGAGGCAGCCTGAGTCCCAGAAGCTCTTCCACCCAGGAGTGCAGGATCACAGAGACATCTGGACTCTGAGGAGTTCTGACACAAACAAGATAACTGGAAAGACAGTCTCCAGTCAGAGACAGTGAGTGTAGGTAGCTAACCAGATGGCGAAAGGCAAACACAAGAATATAAGCAACAGAAACCAGTTATCTGGCATCATCAGAACCCAGTTCTCCCACCATAGCAACTCCTGGACACCCCATCACACAGAAAAAGCAGGATTCAGATTTAAAATCACTTCTCATGATGATGGTAGAGGACTTTAAGAAGGATCAGTAAATATCTTCAACAAAATTATAGAGGAAAACTATACTATGTAATGCACAAACTTTCCATATAGATACAGGAGAAGAAAACCATATGTTGTTGTTCCCAAGATAAAAGACAACTATTAGAATGCTGAAAACACTGAATGCATGTCACAGATGATCTTGCTGCTAAGACATGTTGTTTCGCTTTTCACATAAACACAGTACCACCCAGCCATGCATATTTCATTGATTTGTATAGAATGTACTAGTAAGTACTTGTATTACAGCTGACAAGCACTATAGTATGTAATGAAGAAACATTCAGGCAAAATATACGAAAAGAAAATCATATGTTATTCCCAAGTTAAAACACAGCTATTAGAAAGCAGAAAACACTGAATGCATCTCACAGGTGATGTTTCTTTTTAGATATGCTGTTTTGATATTCTCATAAGCATAGTACTAGCTGGCCATGCATATTTCATTGATTTGAATACAATGTGCCAATAAGTACCTTTATTATAGCTGAAATATACTGTACTATGTAATTAAGAAACATTCTTGCAAGATATATGATAAGAAAATCATACTTTGTTCCCAAATTAGGAGATCTGCCTTGCTTCTAGGGGCTTCACAGGAATAATAATACTCAGCACTCTTTCTTTATATTCTTTGACTACAGTACTACTTGGTTATTCCTTGAGTTGTAGACCATTCACTCCAGTATCTGCCTCTTTTTTTAAGTCATATTTTTATCTGTCTCTGCCAGTCTTTACCATTAGGGGGCTCACTGTGAGCCTAAGAGAGTGTCATCTCCAATCTAAACCAATTGCATCTCTAAAACATGTTTTTATAAGTAAGTCTATGTTCTGAACTTCTATGTGGACTAGAAATCCTGGGGGACACTATGCACCCAAGAGAAACCTAGTGATTTAGGATTCATTTCTCATTCCTATAGTTTACCACACATACAATGCCAGATTCATCTTTCTAGACAAGCTAGATTGCATCTCTCTCCTTAGATTCAACCATGGCTCCCTTATATGCAGACACCTCACTGCATTCTAAAGGGCTCTATGAAGTCAAGCCCTTATTGGTTTCTCTGATTTCTGTTCTTAGTTCTCTCTATTTTCACAGACCATTCTTTTTAGTCTCCAGACTAAAATGAGACTGAAACATTGAGGTACTTGTGATTGGTTCTCTTACCCCAGATTCCTGTAAATCCTTAATGTTTGACTTCCACTGATCTCTTCAGGTTGAATATCATCTCTTCCAGAAAATGTTCAATGATTTTTTTTTTTTATTGAATGCGTAAACAAAGGGCACCAAAATTCCTTCTATCACATAGAGTCAACTGCAATCCATGCTGTTATTACCTGGATATGAGACTACCTCCCAGTAAGCTGTGACTTCCTGAGAGGTCACATTCTGTGTTTTCATTACATTTATGTTATCTCCACATAGTCAGTACAGATGCAGTAAAGAATAGAGTAATAGTGGTGTTTAGCCCATCAGTCAAAGACATGAATAACAGGACAGATTTGAGGCTAAATAAACAGAGAAAAGAAGATATTACATGAGAAAAAAAAGTTGA
Organism: Mastomys natalensis; assembly: GCA_021653895.1. Taxonomy (NCBI): domain Eukaryota; kingdom Metazoa; phylum Chordata; class Mammalia; order Rodentia; family Muridae; genus Mastomys; species Mastomys natalensis. Next base: position 20,089 of record JAJTUV010005629.1, read on the forward strand.
ACAATATTTTTTCCTAATCCAAAGGATACTAGAGATTTTAAACACAATGAGAGTAACTACAACCAAGAATACTCAAGATAATTCCACACTTACAAAAGGGAAGAAGTGAAGCATGCACACATACACACACACACAAACACACATGCACACACACACACATCTCTAACATCAAAATATCAGGAAATAATAATTTGTCTCAATATCAGTGGATTCAATTAACCAATAAAAAGACACAGGTTAACAGAACGGATTCTTAAAGGGAATCTAGCACTCTGTTTGATTCAAGAAACACAACTTAGCAATGAAGAAAAATACTACCTCAGCTAAAAAAAAAGGGCTAGAAAATGCTTTTGCAAGCAAATGGACCCTAGGAAAAAAAACTGAAGTGGCCATTATAATATCTAATAAAATAGACTTTCAACCAAAAGCAGTCAAAAGGTATGAGGAAAAGATACTTTATGATCACCAAAGGAAAAAAATTCCACTAAGATAATATTTCTATTATGGACATCTATGCCCCAAATACAAGACCAACCACTTTCATAAAAGAAACTTTAGTAAACCTTAAATCATATATCAAACCCACATGTTAAAAGTGGAAGACTTCAACATCGTATGCTCATCAATGGTCAGGTCATCAAAACAGAAACTAAACACAGACACAGTGAAACTAACAGAAGTTATTAACCAAATGAATTGAACAAATATCCAAAGAACATTGAACTCACAAACAAAAGAATATACCGTTGTCTTGACACCTTACATAACCTTCTTGAGTATTGTCCATGTATTCAGACAAAAGTAAACCTAAACAGATAAAAGAAGATTGAAATAACACCTTGCATTTTATTGGGTCACCAGGGAGTAAGGCTGGACTTCAATAACAACAGAAAACACAAGTAATAATAGAATCTGAACAAGTCTCTACTCAATGATAAGTGGCTCAGGGAAAAAAAATAAAGAAATTTAAAATTTCCTAGAATTCACTTAAAATTAAAGCACAACATACCAAAATGTATGAAACACAATGAAAGCAGTGTTACAGGGAAAATTCATAGCACTGAGTGCCTTCATAAAGAAATTGGAGAACTCATATAGTAGCAATGAAATAGCACACCTAAAAGCTTTGGAACAAAAAGAAGCACACACATACAAGAGGAGTAGACAGCAGAAAATTGTGAAAGTCAGGACTATAACCAAATAGAAGAAAGAGAGCAATACAAAGAATAAATAAAATCAAGAGCAGATTTTTGAGAAAGCTAACAAAATAGTCAACCTCTGAGCTGAACTAACTTAAATGCACAAAGACAATATCCACATTAACAAAATAAGAATGAAAAGGGAGAAATAACATAAGAAACTGGGGCAATTAAAAAAACTATTAGGTCTTATTACAAAAATCTATAATTGACAAACCTGGAAAATCTAGAAGAAATGGATGATTTTCTAGATGGATACCACATGTCAAAGTTAAATAAATATCAAGTAAACTATCTAAACAATTCCATAATGCCTAAGGAAATAGAAAAAGTCATTAAAATTCTCTCAACCAAAAAAAAAAAAAAAAACAACAACAAAAAAAAACCTAGGGCCAGATGATTTTAGTGCAGAATTCTACCAGGCATTTAAAGAAGAACTAATACTAATACTCTTCAAATTATTCCTCAAAAGTGAAACAGAAGGAACACTACAAATACTTTGTCTCAAGCCACAGTTACCCTGATAACTAAAGCATACAAAGACTAAGAAGGAACTTCACATCAATTTCACTTAAGGACATCTGTGCAAAACAATCAATAAAATTGTGGCAAACAGCATCTATAGACACATCAAAACATCATTTGCCATGATCAAGAAAGCTTCATCCCAGGAATAGAGGGATGGGTCAATATACAAAAATTCGATGTTACCCACTATATAAAAACACTCAAAGAAAAGAATTATATGATCATCTTAGATCCTGAAAATGTCTTCAACAAAATCTAACAACCCTTCATGTTAAAAGTCTTGGGTAGTGGGCTAGAGGGTAGGTTGAACACTTATTAAACTTGATTTTGAAAAATATATGCCTACAGGCTTATAAGCATGAGCCTTACTCAGTATATGTCTTATGAGTTCTGGGATACAATTGCAATCATTTAACTCTACATTCACCATGAATACAAACTTAGAGACATTGGCACACTAAAGTGCATGCATTGTGAGAACTGGATTGTGAGACTGAGTCTTTCCTAGTACACTCAAAGAAATTGTATAATATAGGCACGAGTCTCCCATTGCACATGTTCGATTTGTACTAGGATATTCACGTTAGCCTCTCACAGTACACGAATCATGAGTACTTTCAAGAGTCTTTGTCCAGTGAGTTCAGTAATCTGAAATGGAAATGTGGAGTCAGAGAAAATGAGTACTCTGACCACTTGTCATTGAAGCAAGTGGCTCTGAATAACTCGAAGTGTGCTTATTTATACAGAACTTCAGGACATTCAATCACATACAGTTTCAGATTTTCCTTTAATCATTATCCAAAAATCTCAACAAGTACTTATTGAAATTCATCTTAAGTTCCCCTTATATCCTTGTAGTCAGTGATTAACCTTTTCCCAAATCTAAGCATTATAGTATTACAATACAAATGATCATGTCATTGCTAAACACACCTGAGTATTGCAAGCCAGATGACTTAAGTATTGCATTGCAAGTCAAAGATTCTGTCCAGCCAGGCACATCTATTTTGTGCACAGGCTGACAACAGACATGGAGTTTCAAAGTAAAAGACAATTAGAGTCCAATTAAACTGTTCATAAAAACATAACCTTTGGATCTATCACCTACTAATTCAGTATGCTCACAATGTATTGTAAGTTGTATTTTATACCACAGTTTGTCTTAGTTTTACTGTATGGTTCTGATGTTCTATACAGAGCTGAAACTAAGATTTAACACTTATCTATCAACTCATACTATTTCCTTCTTTTGTATGAGCCCATACTTAAGAAAAAGATAAATTTATTCAATTTCTTTTAAGGATATAGCAGATTTTACTTACTAACTTATTATATGAGTGAAATAATTTGTCCTGAGAATGAAATCTTTACTGTTGCATTTTATGCCCTATTTCTTTAGGCCCTATCTTCTCTAAGTAACTTTTGAACTTTCTGTCTTTTCCATGTATAGGCATGCTTAGATCATCAGGAGTAGGTGATATGTCCAAGCCCTCCCTTTTCTTCATAAATTTCTATCATTTTTGAGATGATACAATAAGGTATCTTCTTCAAATGTCTTGATCAATCATGTCTTGATCAATCATGAACAATTTAAATAAGATGAAATCATGGTTCCATCTCCAAAGGGCTGACACGGTTATTATGGTTATCATTTCCAGTGGCCTTTGTTAAATGGGAGAAAGACTCCAATGGGCCTTGCTGAGAGGAGACCATTCACAGTACGTTCATGCAGCTTTCCTAGGAGAGACAGCATAACTCCAGCCAAGTACGGACATACTAGTGTCAATCACACACTGCACTTGCACCATGTGCTCTGCATTACAGATTGATATACTATCATATATGAACCATGAATGTTGGGTTCCTGCCATTGGTCAACCACAGTACATACACCATTAATTCTGGCTTTGAAATGAGCCTCCCAAATACATGCACTTTAAGGTTGGGTTAATACTAATAGTACATACATTATACATGATAGGTTATTGGCATGTGCTTCTTAAAGTCCATGCACCAAATGTAAGGGGACACAGGTGAAAACCTAACATACTATATGCACAATGAGTGCTGGATAACAGTAATGTGTCTACTACTGTACACACAACATATATGCTGGGCTATTGTCTTAAGCTGCTGAAATTCCATGCCTCATGAATACTGTGATACCAATGTCAGTCTTCCTCTATACATGCACCCTAGGTGCTAGGGTGCCATCTATTCACTACAGTCTATTTCATATGTGTGATAGGTTAATGCACTAAGTGTCTCTAATTCTTGGATGGAGGCATAATCTTACCACAGTTATATATACCATGAGTGCTTGTTTAATCGATGTGAGGCTTCTGCAGCATATAAATGAACAATATAGTCATAATGAATTTTTATAGACTTGAGATTCCCATAGCAATGCTCTATGAGTCTTAGATTAGTGGTTCAATGTTCCCATAGTCCCATAGTGATATTGAGTAAATGACTAACGGGAAAATAATCATCCATGGTTTTGTAAGTGTATAGATTCCATATTTAATTTTTGTCAGTGTGCATTTGGTTTTAAGACATAGCACTCCATAGAGTCATGAGATGGGAACAACAGCTCTTAATCAAATTAGGGATAAAGAAAATAACCAGTCTTATGGAACTGTATAGCAGCATATAATTGCACTGTAGGGGTGATGTTTATAGAAGAAAGTGACAAGAAACAACTATGTCTTGAGACAGGAGAGTATCACTGGGTTCTTCATATGGCATATGTAAGGCAAGAGTGCAGGGTTTATCAGTAGCTGTCACAGTGTGTTCATATTGTAGATACTTTTCTATGTTTATCTTGAGAGCACAAATCTTTCTCTGAGCTCCCTCAGTAGTAAAATATATCTTTTCCTGAGCTCTGATATTGAAATATTATCATTTAACCCTGCACTCTTGCATAAATGCTAAGTTTAAGTCTCTCCTTCTCTCCTCCTTCGAGGAAGCTGCTTCATTCATATGACTTGTTTCTTGAATTTCAATGACATTGAATAGCTGCTAGAAACTTCCAGCTATTTCCATGAAGGTAAATAGAGGACGTATGATGGGACCTGAAGGATAAAAGAGCCCACCTGACAGCCAGAGGAACCCTGAAAAGTATAATATTGGCACTCAGACTGCAGATCTGTGGTAGAAGGCTTGTCTAGCATGTGTGAAACCAGGGTACAATCTGAAGCACTGCAAAGAAGAAAAAGATGTACGGAACTGTGAGTACCAGCTTTTTGGAGTAAACATATCTTATATGTAATCACATGTGCTTTATTGTTTGGATTTAATTTTAATTTTTTGTTTTTGTTTGTTTAGATAGGGTCTCACTATGTAGCACTTGGCATCCTAAAACTTGCAAAGTAAAAAAATGCTAGCCTCCAACACCCAGAATTTCACCTGACTCTACTTCCCAAGTGCATTTGCCACCATATCTAGCGAAGAATTTTAAATTATATTTAAAATTATATGTTTAGAGGGGATGGAATATGCATATGAGTACAGATGTCCATAGATATCAGAAAAAGATAGAGCAAGTTGGGATGGGATCAGAGAACTAATCCTTGGTCTCCTGGAAATAGTACTATTTCCAGTACTAGACCACCATGCTGTCTTTCTAGCCCAAGTATGCTTTTTGGAGATATGTAGGTTGGCATGTATATGCATTTGTGTGCATGTGTGTGTGTATACAGGCACACAAATATACTCACATCAATAGTACATTCCAATATTTGGGACTGGGAATGTGTCTCAGTTGTTAAGATTGTTTGTCTACCCTACTAGATGAGGCCTTACATTTGATCCAGCAGTCTTTTAAGCCTGTATGGTAGTGCACACGCAGATGGAAAAGAAAGAGAAGTTTAAGGTCATTTCTGTCTATATAATGAGCTTGGGGGAATCCTGGGGACCATAAGGGTTTACAAATATACTCTCTCACACACACATGCACACACACACACACACACACACACACACACGCACACACACACATGCACACACACACACATGAGAGAGAGAGAGAGAGAGAGAGAGAGAGAGAGAGAGGGGAGAGAGAGAGAGAGAAAGAGAGAAGACCAGAAGGTATGACTACACTGTGCATGTATGTGCTGAAGAGATGGGAGAAAAAGAAAAGGGAAATAGTTTGTTCACTATTAAGTGCAGAGAAACTGTGGAGTTGATGTGAGTAGCCTGTATACCACCTGAGAGCGATTTGTTTATCTGCCTATCAAAAGTATGGGATAAAGGAGGCAAGCATGACTGGTGTATTGTATTATCTCATGATGTTTGTTTTCCCTCCATTCTTATATGTCTGTTCTCCGTGCTTCCTTCCCTTGTCATTTAGTACCATTTTTATGCTGGCAGAGACAAGATGCTTTTAGAAGAACTCTGATTAAACATTTTTTCCCTCACAGTCCTTGTCTATTACCAAATCTTAATCCCTTGGACAGGATATAAGGTACTTAGCCAAGGTCTGGGGGTTGAGAAAGACCTTTGGACCTGTGAATAATGGAAGGATAAAACCATTTGTTCTTAGAGGGGCTTCATTGCCCTTTCCTAGGCTCATAAAAGGATGGGCCTGGAACCAAGATATCCAGACCTTGACCCAAATCTTTACTTTTCTGCTCCTTTTTTGAGACAAGGTACACTATGTCATCACCTTGTACTATTTCTCTTTTCTTCACCTCTTAACTGTTGAAATTCCAGGAGTACCATTAAATGTGTCAATCAAATTCAGGCCTTTGTGCATGGTGGGTAAGCTCTCTGCAAACTGTACTACATGTCAATATGCTTTTTAATTTCAGAAGACTGGAAATTGCAATAGGCATCTTTGGGTATTTCTTTTGTCTTGACTATTACCTTCCATGCAACCACAAATGCTACACTCTGTCTCTAGAATGAACTATGTCAAACTGTTCAACAATACCTCTAGCTCTTGTTGGTACTCCCACACCCCAGTGCAGGAAAAGGCTGAGACCTGGTACACCCTTACTAGTCCAGGCTCCAAGTGAAACTGCCACTCCAGATCCTTCATTGAGAAGCCACTAAACATTCCCTTGCAGCCCAGATCCAAGTTCCTGCTGCTCCCTGCCCTTACCTGCATAAGTGACCATGAAGATATCAAATTGGTTACATAAATGAAGTTGGTCTCTTGGAAGCTACTTCTTTAATGGAGTGAGAACTTAGGTAAGGGATGGAATTGTGGTTCTTTGTATTGAAGAAGGTCCTAGCCCACCTCAGAGTGCTTTCTCCAGTCACTGTCAACTAAACTTCTTTTTGGCTTCCCAGTCTGTCTGGGACATCCATGTTCTATCCTACTATCATGTTTTCCTTTCTAAGGAGGGCCTTGGCTTCCTCACATGGCGGTTGCCAGTGGCTCCTTCTTCTGAGCCTGCCAAAGATCTGATCTAACTGAAAGGCTCCCTAAAGTCAGCCACCTCTAGTGAGGAAATCTGAGAGTCTCCCTCTGCTCTCAGCAGTATAAGCCTACTTTGAAAGAAACAGGAGCAGTAAATGAGCTGTGCACCAGGCCTGTGCTTGTTCTACTTTGTTAGTGGCATTCTCAGCTCAGGAACTGTCAACCAGGCTTGCAGCCTCCTTTGTCCTCCCCTTGTAGATGTAGAGGTTATGTCCCAAGCATCTGCTCAGTGGTGGGCTGCTCTTTGTGTAACCCAGTATGATCTGGCAAGGCAAGCAGAACAACTACCTGAAACACTTTCCCAATGTGTTTGATTTGGGAAAAGGTTCCATATACTGGCAGGGACACTTGAAATCATTTACAGCCCTTTTCCAGACTTTTTTTGTGCTCCCAGTGGAGGATTAAATGAGGAGTTGAGGAGAAGAAAAGGAGGAGGAGAAAGAGGAGGAGGAAGTGGGGTGGGGAGAAAGTTGTAAGGGCCAGGTAGACTCATAGGTTCTCCATGTAGGTTTGTGTGTCCCAGGTCTACTCTGCCATAGGGCATGGCTGCTTAGGTAAGCAGGATGTGGGGAATTTGACTAAGCTTACCCCATGCTGCAGCTGGGGCAGGTGTTGGGCCATAGGGGAGCACAGAGACACCACTCCTGGGGTGGGAAAGTGTAGTCTGAGGGCTGGAACCACTAGAGCTGGTTCTCAGGTTCACCAGCCTGTGACAAGGATTCTCAGGCTCTTGGACATCCAGGTACCACTGGGAGCAATGAAAGAGCTAAGAATGGAGTTGGGGGCCTGTGGGCTGCATCTAGTCCTAGGGCCTGGGGGCAGGGGAAGGGGAGCTCCAGTTTGCCCCATGGTGAAAATCCTTGGCTTGACAGCTGCAGAGTTGGTGACAATCTTGGCTGGGAGAGCCCAGAGGCCTTCTACTGTAGACTAGACTTTGGATCTATAGGCAAAGGCCTTCTTCAGGACTCTCCAGGGTGGATCTTGAAGAAAAAGGAGAGTCTGTGGTTCCAAACCATTTACTCCCATGATGGGAAGGAGATGTGTAAAACCATACCCTGTTCTCAGGGTGGGTCTGAGATTAAATAGCCTTTGCAGGGAGGAATTTCTGGAAAGGTAAGCTTATTGGCTATGCCCTCCAGACCTCTATGTACTTCATTAGTCTTGAGCTTACGTTGCCACAGTTCACTTCTCTTTTTCTGTCTTGGTCTGAGATGTTAGGGATGCCTCATATACATATGGAGAGGCTTGGGGTGTTGTGCTTACATGATGGCCATCAGGAATGATGGCCACAAATCTATGGGGGGGGGGCTGCGGCTAGTGACAGGGACCTGGTGCCCAAGAGCAGGTGAAGTTCCTATCATCTCTTCATGGTCTCTGAGGCTCCAAATCTTTTAGCTCAACTGAGGACCAGGCTGCCTCTCACTGCTTCACAGCAACACCCCCACCCAACAACAACTCTGATTGTCTGGAAGGTTCTGGTTTTCTATAGCAACAACTACATGTTGGAGGCTGTACAAATTAGACTCCTGTTTTACTTGTTTTGGGGCCATGGAGGTATGCATGGAGAGCAATCATGGTGGAGCTTTTCCACTACACTGCCCTTGGGTTCATTTACTCCCCTTTCCTTCCCTTTCTGGAAGTAACAGCACATTAGTTCCATCAGCTTATGCCCATGGAGAGCAGTGCACAAAAATGGCCTAGGTGCTATTTCTGTTAAAATTTGTTCTTCAGGAAAATGAAAAATTACTCAACAGAGTTCCCATTTATAAGTCCACAGGTGTTGCATAGATTCTTAATGTAGGTAACTCTCTTTTATTTTTATTTTTCCAACATATATCAGTTAGACCTGTACCTCTGAATAGGAACTTAAATTGAAACAGGGAACTTTGGATTTTAAAATGTGCAATCATCATGGCCCATGGTAGTACATTATTCTTTCATTCTTATACGCCAGAGGAGAAGTTGGAGATGTTTGCCTTTCAGACAAAAATCCCTTAGCTTGTTTCATTCATTTTAGGTACCTGCATTTACTTACTGACCCAAGATCATCTAAAATGGCCTTGAAGGGTGGGGGACAAAAAAGGCTTGATTGGAGGAGACAGTGCAAGATTGAAGCTATGACAATTTTACTGAGGATTTACCAGGATTGATAATGTTGTAATTGCCAGAACATAGCAACACTTACAAGCTAGAGGGATGCACAAAATTAATGTCTATGACTAACTGTCCTATCATTTCCATGCATAATTATCAATTTATGAAACATACAGATAAACACAAAGTGGCCTGAACACTTCACTGCCTGATAGAGCATGTTGGTCTCTCAGGGATTGTAAGGGATACTATGCCCAGGAATTCATGGACTGAATTGCATGCATCTCAATGCAGCTAGGTCAGAAATACTCTATGGTTGTCTGCACTCATCAATTTATAGTCAAATGGAAATTTCCCTTTGGGATTTGTCTTCTAATGCTTCAGATATGGGTATCCTGTTGTAATTTTAAAACTTTATAGAAGTGGAGCAAATGCATGTGTCATGTAGTATAATTACTTGATTGAAATAATCCAGTGATTTATTCCCAAAATGTTCCATAAGTGTGAAAGTAAAGGGACTGCATGGATATAGAATAATGTGTCTGTGGATATATATTTGCATGCCTTCAACAGTATTTTGTAATGGAGTCCGAGAGACCCTTGTAAGTTAGACAACAATAAAACTTGAAAATGACAACTTCCTATATACTCAATAGCACAGGCAAATTTGGGGATACAGGCATTGACATGACCATGACTGGCCTCATAAATAAGTTGGGAACCATTACTAAGCTGGGCACAAAGCATACATTGAGACTATTTTGCTGATTGGACATTCATTCACACTATTCTAATTCTTATTCTTATTCTAATTCATTACTATTTTGGGGCCTATTAATACTTTACAACTTGTTTGACTCATGAACTTTTACAATAAAGATATGTAGGAATCTGCAGACAAATTGCTCACTAGTTCACAGGGATGGAACTCTAGATTGTTATAGTTCCTCCAAAAACATTTTAACCTTGAATATAAACATCCTAATTGTTCTCTGTTAACTTTTAAAGCCCTTTGGCAGACTGTTGTAGATAGCATTATGATTGGACATTTTGGGGCTAGATTCTATTTTATTTAGTGGCAAAGAAGTGGTTGTGAAAGCAAAGTACAGTAATGACGAGCCCAGGAATCATCTTCTGGTTGATCCTTCACAGTTTGTGCAGACCATACTTAATAGCTGTCTACATTCTGGTGGATAGTAGAATTTTCGGAGTGGAGTAACTCAGCAGTTACTTAGTGTATTTTATTGTAAAGCATTCTAATTATGTTGAGTATTTTGTTTGCTGCTTTTTTATTGGATATTTTATTTATTTACATTTCAGATGTCATCCCCTTTCCCCATTTCCCCTCCCTAGAGCCCTCCTATCCCATGCCCCCTCTTCCTTTTTGCCTTTATACCATTTTAAATACATTCAAGTATTAAAGTCTATGTTGAGGGACTAGCAATACAATAGATGCAAATAGTCAAGGAATGAGCACGACAATAGAGACAAATAGTCAAAGAACAAGCAAAACAATAAACAAAATTCTGTGAACACTCCTGTGATCACTGTTTCTAAGGGCTTATCAGGATGACCAAAGTATCTGAGCCTACTTCCCTGTCCTAGCCCAAAGTCATTTTCATGCCTGAAGTCTACTTCCTTGTTCTAGCTTAAAATTTAGATTTCTGTCTGAATTTACTTCTTTATTCTAGCGTAATGTCAGATTCTTGCCTGAAGCCTACTTCCTTGTCCTTGGCCAATGTCATATTCCTGCCAAAGAGCCCATTTTCTAGTCCTTGGTCCATGTCAGATTTTACCAAGCAGCCCCAAAGGCTCTCCGCCTCAATTCCATTTCTTCACAGCATAATATGATTCATCTCTTGATAGGTGAACCAAAGTGATCCTTAATTTCAAAGAAGTCCAGACAAAATAATTAAAGGAGATGAGGTTCAAAGAAGTAGTGAAGAAGTATTAGTATTTCATTACCTAGAACATAATGGTGTATATGAGCATGGACTTGCCAATCTTGGAGCAGTTGTTTTGTTGGCTTATTTCTTCTGGCATTGCTGGTGTTGAATTCACCACAATTAATTATTGCATATAGTAATTTACTCAGAGAAAGATTGAAAGTAGGAGATCAGTGAAGATGAGGCCAAAGATGCGAAACCAAAATTAGCTTAGATGGTAAAAAAAAGAAGAGAAATATAAAACTGAAGAAAGATGTGTGAACAGATGGGCAGGTTGAAAGTGGAAAGAATAAGACAAAGAATTCCAAAAGGATTAATGAGAAATACATTGCTAAGGAAGAGTTAAATAAAACCAAGGCATTTTGGACCAGAAACCTAGCAACAAAACTCTGGAGGATTGTAATGACTTAAATAAGAGACTCACTAATAAAATGTGCTAGAGCTATTCTGAGTATCCACATTTGAGTACTATGTCATGAACTTAATAGAACCTTCCATTAAAAAGAAAGAATTTAAAACATATTTTCATAATTACTAAAGAAGATGAATAAATAGTTATATCATTTCTGGAAACTGAATGATAAAAATAATCCATATTTATGTAGATTTTCAGAATGTGATATAATTCTCAAAGTCAATATGCACAGATCAATAGTTTAGAAACATGATCACTACAACCATTGCTTTCTATAAAATGAATACAATGGGGGATAATTTATCATGACTATAAGCAAGGACACAGGGATACCACTAAATTAGACCACTTAATGGGTGGAAAGAAATAGGTGTATTAAAACTTCAAGGATGTCTCTCTGGGAGAGATAGAATAGTAAAAGTAAAAGTAAATGTAAGATTTAGGGCTATACTTTCAGTGAAAGTGAGTATGTAAGTTGGAATGACGCGGGACTTACAGTGGAATTGGTGTGGCCAGAAAAGTGTGGAAGCTCATGCGTGGACTTTGGTATATGTTACTAGTAGGTGTTCATATGGAACTTGATGCTCTGTTGCAGGAGGTTCTTCATTGTAGTGTCATCTAAGGGAAGTAATGGAGGTTCCTGACAAGCAGAATTCCATTTCACAACTTTCGGAGAAAAAATTGTATTTCTTTTTTAGTTGCCAGATATAATTTTTCTGTATAAATAGTTAGAGTCCAGCCTGAGCAAAACCTATACTGTCATTTGCAACACTGACAGTACACACACATTTTGGGGGCCCACTTTGGAACCAAGAGTAAGTCTTAACAAAAATTTCAAAGCATGACATATGAGTTGTTCATTAAATTGTGTGATAAATAACACAGGAATAATTTAACACACATTTAAGTAATGACAGAGAAATAAACATATGGATTAATCAGTATACCATGAAGTTGAATAAAACAATTCATAACAACTTGCTTATTTATTTTTATAATGCTAAGTTTCAAAGAAACTCAGGACAAATATTTCAGTTTCCTTTTTAACTTATCAAAGCAGATACTGTCTGCCAGTATTAGTCTCAAAGTCCTAGTTCTTCTCAACACTTTCTCATACCCACCACTACTCTAAATTTCCTTAGTCAGTGAGATTTGGTTCCCTATACCCTGCTTCTATTTTCCTGTAAAACCCATCATTTTGACTCTGCTCTCTTGGTATACTTGTTTCCACATGCTGTCTTTGCTCCCTTTCTCTTCACTCACTGTATTTCCCTTTTACAACTTATGACCCAGTATATTCTGGCAATGTTGAGTATGGATTTTTTTCAGATATTCTTGCCTGTGCTTTCCCTCATAGCTTCAATAAAAACATTATTCTAAAATATATCTAAGGAGTGCTGACACTCCTTTTCCATTCATCTAGTGCCAAAATTCAGGGAGTGACATATAAGACCACGGGTTTACACAGGTTACCACAATCAAAGACTAAGGGAGGAAAAAAGACTAAGGAAATTCTAATCAAGAACTCTAGGCAAAAACAGGGAAGCAAGAAGTGAGGTAAAGAATATGGACAAATGCTGATAACTGTCCTGCTTTATATGGATTTTTCGTTTTGCAATCCCAGACAGCTCTGAACCACCTGACCAGACTGGGAAACACCAACAAGAAGCAATTTCATAGATGTGCTTTCTTTTCCTCAGTCCATTCCAGTTTGAGTGAGATTGACAGTAACAAAAAGTACCATCGTGAACTAAAAGGAAAACTCCAATGGTCCAAATGTTTAGAGGATAGTTGACAAATTTATTATTTGTTAGAGATTGACATTACATAATCACAGGGAGCAATCATATATCCTGAGTTAGAATGCTATTCCTCAATAGATTAGGTCACACAAAAAGGAGGATGAAAGTGATGAAAGTTGCGAAATGCTTCTAGTGCTATAGATTATTGCAACCATTGCCAAGAACTAAGTGTGTTCATGACAAATGGGAGTAAGGAATAATCAACCTATTCTCTTCTTTGTCAACATCAAAGGAAATAATGGGGACATAATATAATCTGTGTCTTCATCAACAAAATGCATGTACCTGCCTTTTAAAAATAGCAGTCTTAGTAGACTAATGATTACTAGATGGAGGAGACAGTGAAAAGAGGAGGGATACAATTAGCTGGAGCATTATGATTCAAGTACAATTTGAGAGAATTACAATAACTAATGATAGGAAATTATAGATCATAATCTATATTATTCATAATGGAAAAACAAACAGAGTGGAAGACTGCAAATGCCGAAACAAAAAGAAATTATTTAGATGTAGAAAATCAACCAATCAGACTTTGTCATAATACTTAAATTCCAGCTTAGAAAACATCATATGTCATAAAATAATTACAGCTATAAAATAAATGAAAAATTTCCAAACAAATGGTTCCAAGAAGTTGGCTAACATAGTTATTCTAATATTTAACAATACATATTTCAAAACAAAATCACTCAAAGGAGTTGGGAAGGACACTGAATATTTATCCAGTAAAGCATAGACCAAGGTGATATTTCCATTCTCAATGTCTATGCCCTAATTTCAAGGGCACCCCTGTTTGAAAGGGAACAATACTAATGCTTAAATTACACACTGACCCCTCACACCCTGGTAGTGGGAGACTTCAATATCCTACTCTCACAAATGGTCTGGTCACACAGACAAAAACTAAGCACAGGAATAATAGAGGTGATAGACATTATGAACCAAAAGGTTATAATAAATATCTAAAAAATAGTTCATCCAAATATAAAAGTATATACCTTCTTCTCAGAATCTCACAGAAAATTCTTAAAAACTGACCAGATACTCAATCACAAAGAAAACATAACTCAACAGATACAAGAAAATTGAAATAACCATGTATATCAGTTCAGAAAAAGATTATGGCTGGATATCAACAATGACAGAAAAACAGTTTACAAACTCATAGAAACAGAACTCTCTACTGAATGACTACTGATGTCTACTGGGTTAACCTGTAAATAAATGAATAAATGAAAAACTTCCTAGAATTCAATAAAAGAAAATTACAAAAACAACTCAAAGTTATGGGACACAATGAAGATGTACTAAGAGGAAATATATATCACTAAGAACTTGGATAAAGAAACAGGAGAAAATCCCAGCACTTGGGAGGCAGAGGCAGGCAGATTTCTGAGTTTGAGGCCAGCCTGGCCTATAGAGTGAGTTCCAGCACAGCCAGGGCTATTCAGGGAAACCCTGTCTTGAAAAACCAAAGAGAGAGAGAGAGAGAGAGAGAGAGAGAGAGAGAGAGAGAGGAGAGAGAGAGAGATCTCAAACTAGCAACATAACAGCACAGCACACCTGAATTTTCTAGAACAAAAAGAAACAAACACACTCAAGAGGAGTGAATGTCAGTTAAACTTATGACTGAAATCAATAAAATATAAAAAAATTTAAATAATGACTTAATTCTGTAGGAAAATCAGCAATATAGAAAAACAAATTCAAATTGAAAACAAAGAAAGGAAAGTATTGGTATAGTTATGCTCTAATTGTATTTTGAGAGAAAAGTTTTCTGTTTATTTTAACAGGAAGGGTGATATGTAGGAGGAGCTAAGGTGGGAGGAGTAAGGAGAGGTAGAGGAGGAGTAAGGAGAAGAGAAGGAGAAGTAGAGGAGGAGCTAGGAGATGAGAGAGAGAGAGATAGAGAGAGGGAGAGAGGAACATGGAGGTGGATGTTTGCATGTCTCTGCCAGTCAAAGGTAGTTGGTATATCTAGGTTGGGTATTGGGTTACACTTCTGATTGTATGGGCATCTTGTTATTGAGTATTACCAGACTTATAAAGCTTTCGATTAATATTTTTTAAAAAGTTACTAATAAAAAAAGATTAAAAAATATGAAACTTAAAAATTTCTCTCTTCACTTCTGTTCACTTGAGAGAACAAAAGTAGTGAACAAAAAAAAATTAAAGAGAGGATCTTAGAAAAGAATATATGGAGCCTCATGATGGGAAATACATAACATAATGTTAAAAGTCCACACTAACATGAGACACATGAATATTTTAGAAGAATGTGCCAAAGCACTTACCTGAAATTATTTTCTATGTCAATAGATAATGTTTTCCAATCTATTGTTCTTCTCCAAATGTATAAATGAAAAAAAGGGGAAAATGCACAATGACCACTGTCCCATCATGGTGTAGAGGGTATTTTGTTTTGTTTAGGCAAGAAGGGTAACAATAATAAAGATGAGAGTTGGCATGTCTAGAAACTAGAAAATAAAAGGGCAAGAGAAAATTAATAAATACATCTTTCTGACAAGATCTAAGACTTGGGTTGTTAAGACCCATTGGGTAGCATACATATATGTACACAGTTCATATGTGTGCGTGTGTGTGTGTTTGAGTGTGTATGCATGTGTGTGTGTATGTGTTGGGGGGGAGGGCTATGATGTTGTTGACTTGATGATGGGCTATATAACTCTAATCAGCCTGAGATATTTCCATGGATACTTTCCTCCACCCTTTGAGAATTCCAATGTACTCCAGTCCTGCATCTGAGTCTCCATACTCAGTGAAAAATAAGTTGTTATACAAGATAACATATTTTCTTCTCCAACCAGAATCAAAAGTATTTCCTCCAAGACTACAAGATCCCAGGGTTGGACTCCTCTATGGTTTTGGACACAGGGGTTTACTAAGATAGTATTCATGTGAGAGCCCTTGAAAATATTGCACACATATTACATCAGAAAACCTTATTGTTGGAAAAAGTTGAACACACAAGGAAAAACCCATACCAGGCACTAAGATCAATTAGTGGCACATCATGCTCCATAAAAATTAATACTATTGATATTATGTTTACCTTTTACTTTCCTACACATCCCAGTATTAAGAAAATATTCTGTCTATGATACAAGCTTGTCTCCACATGAAATTTTGCCCATCAGCTACTTCAGACACTTTGTGTGTCATTCTTGGTTAACCAATTGTAAATGTGAATTTCAGATCAATAGCATAATCTCATTGAAGAAATCATGTTACTAATTTTATCTTAATTTTGATCTTCTTTGCTATTATGGTATTGTTTTCTATTTTATCCATGCTGGAAGCTTGAATCAACATACCCCCAGTATCCGCCTTACCATTTAGTATCACTAGTTTTCCCTTTTTGACATGAGTGTATCATAGAAATAACTCCATTTCTTCAAAGAATATATCTGCAGGGAATCTCTAAATACCTAGCATGAAGTTACTGAACAATACAGAAGTTACTTGCATAAAGTTCCACATGAAAGGAAGCATTCAGGAATTCATAAAAAATACTAACTTCTTTGGCAAAGTATGAGACAAATCAAATTGAGGCTGTATGTAAACTGTTAAAATTATTAACAAAAGGGAGAGATTTTACACACTGGGAAAATTCAGAGTGTCATTAAGAAATCCCTAGTAGCAGCTCAAGCAAGTAAACATGTGCAATAAAGACAAGAGTCATACACTACTGGAGGAACTTCAAATATTAACAGCCACTAATAAATTAGTTTGGCACTTCCCCAAGAGCATGGGAATGGATCTACTTCAAGAACTACCTATATCACTCTTGGGCATGTATCCAAAGAACAATGTATACTCCTACAGAGACAAGTGCTCAACTGTATTCACTACTGGTCTATTTGTAATAGCAAGAGATTGGAAACAGGCTAGAAGTCTGCCACAGACATATAGATAAAGAAAATGTGCTGTTTTGAATGGAATATTAGTCAGGTTATAATAATCATGAAAATATGAAGTTTCCAGATGAAAAGATAAAGCCAGAAAAAATTATATTGAATAGTAATTCGTACCCAGAAAGAAAAATATAGCAGGAAGTCACTTAAATATGGATGTTATCCTTTAATTCTTTGATAATCACACTACAGTCTAGCCACAGTGGTTCTGTATAAATGAAGGGACTTGGAGGAGAATTAGATATCCATAAGAAGAAGTAGAATAGAAAGTTATGGGTTAATGGGGGCAGAGCCACAGTGAAAGGATGAAACATGAAGAAAAAGGGTAGAAGATGGTTAGGGAGGTAATGTAAGAAGGACCTGAAAAACTAGGGAACATTGGAAAGGTTTTAAAGAAACTTAATAGAGTAAGAGCAGCCTAAAATAAATACATATATGAAGGTGATCCAAATGGAATCTTCAATTAATAGGAGAGAAATCTCAATAAGCCATTTTTTATCAAATAAGTTTCTTATTTCTGTGAATGTATACAGTCAATAGAGCTGTTGGCCAATGTTGTTTCATCAGAACCCCTAATCAATCCAGGATATTATCAAGGATATTGGTTGCTTTCTACCCACTGATGGGAATATTTTATATGAAGACAACAAATATAATTGATTGAACATGAGAGGTCAAGTTGCCTACATAAAACCTTCATACCTACTGACTAGTGTTCCTAGTATTGGAAGACATTCAAAACACTAACAAAGGAATGCTTCAAACCTTGTTCTACAATGTTAATATGCATGTAAGATCTGCTACAGCAATAGTGTCACAGATCTTCTGGGATTAACCATTCTTCTTTAGCTTTAGTCCCACTTCATTAAATGGAATAAGTCTCTGAAACTTTTCCAGTGGCCTAGGCTCTGAAACTAGATGAGGGCACCATGGTACATGGACAATGAATTCTTGATTAGAGTCATGACCATATGACTGCACATGTTCCATAGTACTTGTTTGCTGAATTACATCTAGCATGGTACACTCACACTGAGTGCTGGGTTACAGAATCAAGTCTTTCACAGTACATTCATCATGTATACTTGGATATAGGTATAGCCTCAATATAACACATGAACCATGTTTGCTATAGTAGAGGTGTCATCCTATCACAGAACATTTAGCAGAAGAAATGGTAGATGATTACCATGATTCCAGGATAGTTCATTTATGTTAACAGCTGGGTTACAGGCAAAAGTCTCACAGAGTATATGTACAATAATTAATAAATTATAGTCACAGCCCCACTGTATGATAAGAGCTGGTCTATAAAGTGGACATTTCTGGTTTGTTTATAGATTCAACTAGGTTATAATGCTGATTTTCTGGGACAGGCAGGTAAAAAAAATGTTGTGCTATAGCAAAGACATGAAAGGATACATGATGTTTAAAAAGAATAAAAACTATAACTCCACAGACATTAGGAGCTCAAGCATTGGTTTGCTTTTCTCTGCCTCACTAGTGTTCACTCACAACACACATATATTGGTTCACCTTATATTACTTTGCTGAACATTTCTTGTGATAACTTCATACAGAGAAATTCACCAAAAAACTCTTTGTGAGATTCTTATGGCTTCTTGCTACTTCTACAGACTCAGGCTAGCAGTTTTTCCTGAATTGAACTTCTGTTGCTGATTCATGTGTGATATCTGCTGAGTGAACTAGACTGCAGCTGCTGAATCATTTTTTTGGTGTTTGCTAGTGGACTTGACTTAGAACAATGAAGATTGAAACTGCCCCAAAGAACTGTTTTTAAACAGGTTTGCTTCCCCCATATCCTATAACTTATCTGTTCTACTACATCTGGTGCATAGTGGACTAGAGGGTAGGTTGTACTCTTATTAAACTAGGATATATATATAAATATATATATATATATATATGTGTGTGTGTGTGTGTGTGTGTGTGTGTGTGTGTCTGTGTGTATGTATATATATAAACTTTGCTGAGCATTTCTTATGATAACGTCATACAGATATATATATATATATATATATATATATATATATATATGCTCATAAGCATGAGCCTCACACAGTTTGAGTCTCCAAAGAGACTCACCTTGGATAACTACACCCAAGAAAACACAAGAAATTAATCATCTCACAACAAACTCAGAAGAAGAGAAAAACACACATATAATAACAACTACAACAAGAAATAACAGGGAATAACAATCATTGATCATTAATATCTGTTAATATCAATGGATTGAATTCTGCAATAAAAAAACACAGGCTAACAGACTGGATACATAAATATAATCCATTATTTTGTTGCATATAAGAAACACACCTGCTGCATATAAGGAAACATAAGACAAGACAGACAGTACCTCAGAGTAATGGGCAGGAAGAAAGTTTCCCAAACAAATGGTCCCTAGAAACAAACTGGAGTATCCATTCTAATATCCTGCAAAATAGACCTTCAACTGAAATTAATAAAAAGAGATGGGGAAGAATACTTCATACTCATGAAAGGAAAAATCCACCAAGATGAAGTCTCAATTCTATACCACAAATGCAAGGGTACCCACATTTCTAAAAAACAGAGTATTATAGCTCAAAACAAACATTGAGCCTCACATAAATAATAGTAGAAGACTTCAACACCCCACTCTCACCAATAAACAGGATATAGAAACAGAAACTAAATGGAAACACAGTAAAAGTAACAGAAGTTATGAACCAAATGGATTTAACAGATATCTATACATTTCACCCTAAAACAAAAGAAAGTAACTTCTCAGCATCTCATAACCTTCTTCAAAATTGCCTATACAGACTGACACAAAACCAACATCAACAGATACAAGAAGATTGAAACAATCCCTTACATTACTCAGATTACAATGGATTAAGGCTGACTTTCAACAACAGCAAAAATACAAGAAAACCACATAATCATAGAACTGAACAACTTTCTACTCAACAATAACTTGGTCAAGGAAGAAATAAAGAAATTAAAGACTTTCTAGAATTTAATGAAAATGAAGGCACAGAATATCCAAACCCATGGGACACAATAAAAGCAGTGTTGAGAGGAAAATTTACAGCACTAAGGACTTTCATAAAGAAATTGGAGAGATTCCATACTATCAACTTAACAGCCCACCTGAAAACTATAGAACAAATAGAAGCAAACACACTCGAGAATAGTAGATGGCAGTAAATAGTCAAACTCAGAGCTAAAAGCAACGAATTAGAAACAAAGAGAACAATACAAAGAATCAAATCTAGGAGCTGATTCTGTGAGAAAATTAACAAGATAGATTAATCCTTATCAAAACTAAAGGCATGGAGTAAGTATACAAATTAACAAAATTAGAAATGAAAAGGAAGACATAACAACAGAAACTGAGAAAATTCTAAAACTCAACAGATCTTACTACAAAAGCTTGTAATTGCCAAACCTGGAAAATCTAGATGAAATGGATGATTTTCTAGACAGTTATAATGTGCCAGAACTACATCAAGATCAGGTACACTACATAAACAGTCCCATAAGCCCTAAGGAAATAGAAGCAGTCATAAAAACCTCCCAAACAAAAAAGCCCAGGACCAGAAGGTTTTAGTGAAGAATTGTTTCAGGCATTCAATAAAGCACTAATAACAATACTCCTCAAACTATCGGCAAAATGGGAACAGAAAGAACACTACCTAATTCTTTCTATAAAACCAAAATTACTCTGATACTTAATCCACACAAAGACCCAACGAAGAAAGAGAGTTTTGAAGCAATTTGGCTTATGTATATCTATGCAAAAATACTCAATAAAATTCTCGCAAAGCATCTTCTGATATCTTCTTTAACTTCTTTCTTCAGGGACTCAAAGTTCTTGTCATACAGGCTTTTCACTTGTTTGTTTAGAGTTACACAAAGATATTTTATATTATTCACGGTATTGTAAAGGATGTGGTTTGCCTAATTTATTTCTTAGCCAGTTTATCATTTGTAAGAGGGGAGACTATTTATTTTGGGGGATGAATTTTGTATCCAGCCAATTTTCTGAAGCTATTTATCAGTTGTAGTTTTCAGGTATAATTTTTGGGGTTGCTTATGTATACTATGATATCATCTGCAAATAACAATATTTTGTCATCTTCCTTTCCAGTTTGTATCTCCTTGATCTCCTTTAGATGCCTTATTGCTCTGGATAGAACTTTAAGTACTATACTGAATGGATATATATAGAGAGGAGAGCTTAGTCTAGTCCCTGATTTGAGTTGAATTGCTTTAAATTTATCTCTATTTGGTTTGATATTGGCTATTGGCTTGCTATATACAGCTTTGATTATGTTTATGTATTTCCTTGTATCCCTGATTTCTCTTTAATGTGTACTTTTAACATGATGAGGTCTTAGACATTGTCAAAAGCTTTTTCAGCATCTAATGAGATTGTGTGATTTTTTTTCTTTCAATTTGTTAACATAGTGGATTACTTGATGAATTTTTGTATATTGAACTACACAATTCCTAGGATGAAACATAATTCATCTTGATGGATGATGTCTTTGATGTGCTCCTGGATCCATTTTGCAAGTATTTTTGCATCAATGCTCATAAGAGATACTGTTCTGAACTTCTCTTGCTTTGTTGAGTCTTTGTGTGGTTTAGGCATCTGTGATGGTTTGTATATGCTCAGCCCAAGGAATGGCACTATTAGAAGGTGTGGCCCTATTGGAGTAGGTATGTCCCTGTGGGTGTGAGCTTTAAGATCCTCATCCTAGATGCCTAGAAGTCAGTATTCTACTATTAGCCTTTAGATGAAGATGTAGAACACTCAGCTCCTCCTGCACCATGCCTGGCTGGATGCTGTCATGATCCTGTCTTGATGATATTGGATTGAACCTCTGAACCTGTAAGCCAGCCCCAATTAAATGTTGTGCTTACAAGAGTCACCTTGGTCATGGTGTCTGTTCACAGCAGTTGAACCCTAAAGAAAACATAAGTTAGTACTGGGAGTGAGGTATTGCTATCATAGGACTGACTATGCTTTTGTTTGGAAGAATGTGGATTTCAGGACTTTGGATTTGGTAAGCAGTGGAATGCTTTAAATGGGATTTAATGGGGTATCCTAGTAGGAATACAAAAGACTTTGTTACTGAGAGTGATTTGAATTGCGTGGACCTGGTCTAAGATGTTTCTGAGGAGAATTTCAATATGTGACCTAGAGACTGTTAAGTGATATTTTGATGAAGAATGTGGCTACTTTTGGCCTTTGTCTGATAAGTCTGCCTGAGACTAAGGTGAAGAGACACAGATTAATTGCATTGATGAAGGAAGTCTCAGAGATGCCCATTATAGACTTTGTTCTCTGGTTAAGTCTCATGAAGAACACTCTATAAACAACCAAGCTGAGAAAGGAAAAATATAAAATATATGGTTCAAGTATTAAAGGGACAAGAAGAAGTCAAATGGAGCTGAATCCTGTTTTCAAGGATATTAAATTGAATTAAGGGAGCATTGATCTTGGGGCAAGATCTCACTCAGCTAAGTTTAGGTACAGGCATGAGAGTATAAGCCTTTAATCCCAGGAGACAAAGACAAGCAGATCGCTCAGTTCAAGGCCAGTGTAGAATAAAGTATATCCTAGGTGAAGAAAAACTTAAATCCAGGATTGGTGGACCCAATCTCCAAATCCCAGTGCTTAGGAGACAGGCATGTAGATCTCTGAGTTCGAAGTCCATTTATGGAACAAGTTCCAAGATAGCCAAGCTTAGGCAGTGAAGGAGTTAGAAAACAGAAAACTGGTGATAATTTAAGAACAAGTGGGCCATGTTCCAGCTCCAGCAATCAGCAGAACTCGGCAGCTTTAGCCATGTGGCTCTGGCTTTAAAGTCAAGAATAGAAGGGACTACTGGGACAACTGATGTTAGATAGCTGGAGTTAAGAAATTAGCAGTGATTACGAAGAGAACAGTATCACTGAAGTGAAATCTTCTGAGGAGTGTTTACTGAGAGTGCACAGAATCTGTGTTCCAGAGACAGCCAATGTTGTACCTTGTACTGCAGCTATACTTGGTAATGTGTAAGAGTTACCCAGGTGGTACTGGTTTTGAAGGCATGAAGGGGTCAGGAAAAGCAGCTGAAGCTTGGCACTATGAGAGACCATGGAAGGCCACTGGTGAAGGTGCAGCCTCAGTTGCAGTTGATGGCCCAGGACTGAAGGGGTCATGCAAAGGAGTTGATGCTCAGTACCACGAAGAAAGCCTATGAGAGGGTATTGGAAAAGCATAGTTTCAGCAGAAGACCCCATTGTATTGGAGATGCCAGTACCATGGGGATGATCACCAAGAACAGCAGCAGCAGTGGATCAGCATGAACCTAGAGTGCTATAGAGGAAAGAAGAGCTGGAGAAGTGAGGTCAGCCCTTTGGAGGAGATCAGAAGATCATATGTGAAATAAGAAGCTATAACATTGAAGGTGCCTTGGAGACCCTAAGATGTTAGGGATGCCAGAGCCAAGGGCTATCTGATGAGGAAAGCTGCTAACAGAGTGGAACCAGTCCAGGAGAAAGAAGTTTGTTGCAGTCAACAAAGTTGAAAAAGGAGTTGGAGATCTGAAGACCACTTTAACATCAGAGATGGAGATGCAGAGTTTGGCTTTGCCCAGCTGATTTCCTGTCTTGCTTTGGGTACTACAGTTAAGTAACTGGATGAATCTCAGAAAAGACCCTGAACTTTGGCCTTTTAACATTGTTGAGAATGCTATAAACAATGGGGACTTTTGAAGTTGTATTAAATGTATTTTACATTATACTATGTTTAGGTATGGTTCCCATAGACTCATATGTTTGAGCAAGTCTTTGGGGACTAGGGAATGGAATGTGATGGTTTGTATATGCTCAGCCCAGAGAGTAGATGTCTGGAAGTCAGTATTCTGATGGCAGCCTTCATATGAAGATGTAGAACTCTCAGCTCCTCCTATGCCATGCCTGACTGGATGCTATCATGCTCTTGCCTTAATGCTGGATTGAACCTCTGAACCTGTAAGCCAGCCCAAATTAAATGTTGTCCTTATAAGAGCTGCCTTGGTCGTGGTGTCTGCTCAGAGCAGTAAAACCCTAACTACAACAGTATCAAACTAACTGTGGCTTCAGAGAATGAATTAGGCAGTGTTCCTCCTGTTTCTATTTCATGGAATAATTTGAGAAGTATTGGTTGTGGTAGCTGTTGCCTATAAGTGGAATATGTTCTCCTAGCAGGGCTGCTTTGTCTGACCTCAATAAGAGAGTCAGCACCTAATCTTACAGAAACTTGAAGTGCCAAGGTGGCAGATACATATGAGCCCCTACCAGCTCAGAGGAGAAGGAAAGGGGGTAGGCTGAAAGGTTTGTGGAGGGGGTAACCTGGAGGAGTCACTGAATGAGATGTAAATAGAATAAGTAAAAACTAAATATGTAAAAATGTCTCCTTAATTATTGGGGAGTAAATGAAAATTATTTCATAATAT